>JACXGJ010010242.1:0-22360 GCA_016801105.1 Esox niger | reverse complement strand
GTTGTTTGTGACGTTTGGGTGAGTGTGGTATGCGTAGTTGTTTGTGACGTTTGGGTGAGTGTGGTATGCGTAGTTGTTTGTGACGTTCGGGTGAGTGTGGTATGCGTAGTTGTTTGTGACGTTCGGGTGAGTGTGGTATGCGTAGTTGTTTGTGACGTTTGGGTGAGTATGGTATGCGTAGTTGTTTGTGACGTTTGGGTGAGTGTGGTATGTGTAGACTAACTAAATGTGTGTACATGCAGTATATGGATTATGTGGATTATTTTTGTTTGACTTTTCAGCTGAATGAAATGTGTGAACTGCATTTTAGAGACCATTTGTGTGTTTGTGCATGTGTCTTGTGTGTGTGTGTGTGTGTGTGTGTGTAGTAGTGTGGGGGCTGGGGTTAGCTCAGTCCACTCCTGCCCTTTGGAGCATGGTGAAGCAGAAGGACCATTGCCAGATGGGTATTTTCCAGGGTCAGCAAAAGCGGCAGTGAAAACAAGGCCCCTCGGAACAGCCCGGAACTTTGGTTATTGTGAAGCAGAGAATTGCCCTCCCTGTTTGGATATCCTGTGGCCAGAGTTTTAGAGCACTTCACAAAAAATGTTTGAAAGATATCAGTAGTACCACAACTTTTCTTCTCTAACTGGCTGTTAATTATTTGGACAGATTGACAGTATGTACAATAAATTGGTTGTGTTTAGTACTTTGTTGAGTATATGATTACCTGCAACTCATAGACATTACTAGACACTGAGGTTATTCACCGATGAAGAACTGCCTGGCCTGTACAACAGACATCTTCAGTTCCAACTTGTTTCTAGGCCTTTCAGTTTTAATTTTTGTTGCATGCTCCAGTGGATTTGAATTGTGTGATTGACTTGGCGAGCAAAGATGTTTCCACTTTTTTGCCCTATAAAACTCCCTAGTAGCTATAGCAGTGTGTATGGGGTTTTTGTCCTGTTACATAATGAAGCGCCATCCAATGAGTTCAGTTGCATCTGAGCAGACAAGATTTTATACTCCAGAATTCATTCTGATTCTGCCATCAGCAGTTACATCATCAATGAAGACAAATGGCAGCCTTAAACACATGCCTCTACCATATATCATAGATAAGGTGGTTCCTGATTTGTCAGCACTTTTGTCTTCACACATTTAATCTGTCCATGTTTTTACTCTGCAGGCTCTTGTTAATACTTATTAGGCTGCAGTGTTTTTGCACTTAGCAGTCCATTAGTTTGACTGGTGAAGTCTTATTCGTATGGTAGTTGTTGGTACATCCACACTTACCTGGAGAATTTTTCTGATATAAGTTACAGAACGCCATCACACTTACAAAGAGTGGTGGCTCATGGTGACAGGATGTTTATGTCAACACACATGTACTGTGGTCCACTTCACTGCCCTGGATCATTGGGATTTGATATTTAGGCCTTGAGGAAGAGTCCCCCTTACTGGCCCTCCACCCCCACTTCCAATTACAACTGCTCCCATCAAGAGACACACAAGGACCCTACTTAGCTTCATATGCAAGCTAGCAATGCGATGCAGGGTGCTATGCTGACAGGTACATAGTCTTCTTTCCATGGAGAAAGAGAACAGAGCTAACAGTAGGCTGTTGTGGTCATTATGAGTGTGATTCATTACAGTTATGGAGGGAGACTGACAATAATGGCGAGATAAAACTTCAGGTATTGTTATCAATGAGGACAAGCAACAATATGACCAGGCTCGAGGTAGAACAGTGAGCTCAGATCTTATTTCTGACTGGTTCAAAGGTTCTGATGGAAGCAAAGTTGACCGTTACTGACTGAGGCAGTATGGCTGCATTAACACAAATGTAACCAAGTATGACAGCCTAAATATATATTCCATTAAGGAGACAAATTTACTCCAGGTATATGAGAACAGTTTTGTGTGTTCATGTGTCAGTATGTGCAGCAACATATATCCTGTTTCTTCTACATCAATGCACACCTCTGTGTGGCTGCAATACGTGTCTCAGACAAACTCTAGGTTGAGGCAAACTGAACATGTGGGAGAATAGCAGTGCCCGCTGCATTAAACCAGCTAATTGCATTATTCACTGATACCACAAACAACATGTTGAGCGCAGCTTGTGACAAAAATATAAATGTTATACTTTTACATACTAATCAATAAAAAATGAACTTACTATATCGTAAGCAGAGATCACAGAGAAACATTAAGTAATAGAATTGCCTTCTGTTTAAATTCCAAATAAATGTTTTATTTATATTTTTTAATCAATACTTTGCCTCCCAGTCTAAAATCAGGAAAGCTAACACAATGCTAACTTGCAGCGCAGTAACTCAACAGTATCTTTAGAACACAGAACAGCGGGAAGCCTCCCAGACCTTGACAGGGTCTCTCCTGCCATACTTAAGCAAACGTGTTTTCACAGACAATCAATGAAATGTACCATTTATAATTCAGTTAGATAACAAAAAATTTATGCTGTGGTAAATGCATGTATAGTTCAAACCCTTGAGGTGCTTTATTGCTATTAGACCTGTTACCAATGCGTTATTCTGTTACCAATGTGTTATTCTGTCTCATACCCTAGCTTTCCACTAAACAGCATTCAGGGTTTAAACCGCCTGGTATATTACACTCTTGACGTGATTTGTTGTATTACATCGTTAATGAGAACCCAGCCAAACATTTTATTTTACTATTCTAATTTGGTTGGAAACTAGTGTTTATTAGTAATAAGGAACCTTAGGGGTTTGTGCCAAAGTACTATAGCTAAGTGTTATATCCAGCAGCTCCCACACAGCCTAGTCAATTGCTCTACTCTGCTCTTGGGTTGCACTCTGCTGTAAGTTAGCAGTGAAACAAGCATTCCCTAGAGCTAAGATAGAAGAACCACTGGTCATTTTCAGAAAACCTCTGAAATCCTACATTTTTAAAACCCTACGTTTAGTATATAAAACTCCAGAATGTATGTTTTAAAAAAACTAACCTTAACGAACTAACATTCCTGGATGGTAGTACTCATGTTGGCGAGCCAAAGCTAGCTACTGTAACAATATTTCTTCATGAACAATGTGTCATGAGAGACAATTTCCGAGCAAGCGCTAACCTTGACATAGACAATGTATAGCCAGATTTGTTAAAATGCACTTCAAATACAGTTTGAAATGTAATTTGATACTGAGTCATTGAGTATGTGAGCAAAGTTCATTGCTCTGGGTGGTTGTTACACAGAGCTCTACTCCTCACAAACATGCCTAAAAACCTATGCTCTAAATTTGCACCTTTCATTTTTTTCTTTTAAAGATCAGGTAAACTGAATTATGACCCAATTTTCTATCTCTGCAGACATTTCCGCTAATGCTACAGTCATGCATTCATCCCTCATTAATAGGAATAACACTGATGTCACACAAACCATTGCACATGGCAACTGTCAAAAAACAGCAACTGCAGTGAGTCCCTGTGCTGTGTAAAATGTGGCACTACCCTGAGTATCTTGTTCAAGATCAGAGTTGTATTGGCAAACACTACATGTCAGGAATTTGTCATCTAAAAAGATAGCTAATAAGAACTATACAAAACTATTTTTTTTATATTAACACAAACACATTTACATCCAATCAGGCTCTGATGGCTGCCGGATGCTGTTGCTGAGGTAGTTAATTGTAGAAAGCTACAGTTATAACAACTAGGGTCATTCTTACATAACTTGTTGCTGTAACATGTTTTGCATCATTGCCATAACTCTCTAAAAATAATCCATTGCTGCCTAACTCCTGTTTTTTGGGGAAACTGAATAAAGATTGTTATTGGCTCAATGTCAGACATGACAACGCTGGTGTCCTTACAATGAATTGATGTTAACTTAATTTGCAGCAAGATACAAATGATCACTTGCATTAGGAATAGTATTCAAAAAGCAAAATGTGGTCATTGGTGAGCTTTAGCTCACAACGCAGCCTACATGTTTCAATCCTGATCAGCCAAGTCACAAAAATGTATTCCCTGAGTTTGTTAAAGCGAAATGTTTATGGGACCTTTAAAGTCATAATTTAAACAAAACACCTCCTTTATCTGATTATGCATGTTGATTGTTCAAAATATTGAAAGATAAGCATGTACAATTTGAATGAAGCCTATAGCCTATTTTCATTTACAAAATGAAAACAACATTTTGCATATAGGCTATATAACATAATACTAAATTTCTTACAACCAAGTCAAGATTTTTTTCTTATAGCACTGCCTGTAGCGAGATGTTTTGATAGCAAAAACATATGATAATGTGATTTTTATTTCCACCACAACCAGGACATTGTTCCTAGGTCCCCGAATTCTTTCTGTATATTATTGTTTATTTCTTATTGTGTCCTAATCAAAATCTCAAACAGGACCTGAGCTGAAACCTTTTCTTCCACTAAACAGCCAGGGCATTATGAAAGGTGGTTTACTTCTGCAAAATTCATTGTTGCGGATGCTCAATACAGAAATGTGTTATATGGCAATATACAGCTCTGGAAAAAATTAAGAGACCACTCCTAATTATACTTAAATCAGCATCTCTGCATGTAAGGCAGCCATTCCATTCCAGTGTCAAATATGCCAACACAGGCACAACTCATTTTACTTAATGAGATACTGATTAGGTGATTACCTAAATAGAATCTAATTTAACGAGGAACAGTATAAAACTACTGCTGTGGTCATCACTATCCTCTTGCAATAGGACCAGCTGAATGGCAAAAACAGTGCACGTTGTACCTCAAAGGTAATTTGAATAAAAACAATGACATGACAAAAGAGTTGAAAAGAAAAGCTTTGAGTGAGGAAAAAGGAAATCTTTGAGTGAGGACAAGAAGGGTTCACTTCTGGCTTCTGGTTCACTTCTGGGATACAGTGAAGGTCAGGTTGCTTCCATCCTCAAAATGTCCAAGACGGCGGTTGATATGAACATGGTCAAGTAACAGAGACTGGGGACAACAAAGCTACAGACTGGCAGAGGAAGAAAATGACTGTCCGTTGACCAAGATGACCGTCAACTTATTTGAATATTACTCAACAGCCGTAGTATGACCTCAAGTGACCGACAAAAGAATGGCAAACAGCAGCTGGTTCGAAAACAGGCTCCTAGGGGCAGGGCTGAAGTCGTGTAAAGCTAGAAAAAAGCCCTTCATCAATGAGACGCAAAGAAAAGCCAGGCTGAAGACTATAAGGATTGAGTTTGCAGAAGACCATAAGGATTGGACATTAGAGAAATGGAGTAAAGTCATCTTTACTAACAAATCTAATTTTCTGAAGGCCTGGCTTGCAATCACGGTTCCAATTCATCCCAAAGGTGTACAGGGCACTGTGCAGACCACTCAAGTTCTTCCAAGCCAACCTTGTCAAACCATGTCTTTATGGACCAGCTTTGCACATAGGGGCACAGTCATTCTGGAACAGGAGATGGCTTTCCCCAAACTGTTGCCACAAATTTGAAAGTGACCAGTTGTCTAATGTCTTTATATCCTGTAGCATTAAGATAACCCTCCACTGGAATTAAGGGGCCTTAGCCAAACCCTGAAACACTGCCCCAGACCATTATCCCTCATCCACCAAGCTTTATAATCGGTCATATGTATTCTAATAGGGAGTGTTTTCTGGGCAGGGGCATGTTTAAAATTAAGACAGTGCCAGGTTTAAAATTACTGAGCTCTTCAATACAACCCATTGTAGTGACAATGTGTATCTATATTTCATGACTCTGTGCTGGATTTTATGCACATGTGAGCAATGGGTGTGGCTGAAAAACCTGAATACAATAATTGTGTCCACATACTTTTGGCCATATAGTGTATGTCAAATTATATATATTGTTTACACTTAAAATGGCATAATTTTGACTTTAATCCTAACAATACTGTAAATGTGAAGGTACAGTTTATGTATGCAACACTATGACTTTTTCACATACTGATATTGACATTGTTTTATTGTGCAGATCTGTTTTCTAACAACCTGGTTCACTGAGGTAAAAATATATTTAGCCAGTGAGAGCTAGTCTAGAGAGAGTGAGGTTTTTGCAGTCAGCATGTGTCACAACAAAGTTATTCAACAAAATTAATTTTGATTGCTAACTTATAATTACAAAATGCTGAAAAGAGGAAACATTATATAATTTTGTCATATATGTGCTTTATTTTACAATATACAGTATATCCTAACAATCTGTGTTTTTGTGTAAATAACCTTTAATGGGGTACAAGTTTACAAGTTGTGCCTATTTATTAGGCTGTTACAGAGAACGTTTGACTCCTAATCAACTAATCAACTTATCTAATATTAGTACATGTATTGTACAGTAAGTAGAGTAATTGCAATGGACATTGCAGAACACACTGTGCCGGGCATGGCAGGCAGTGGAGTTATTACTTCGGTGCTTCTGATTGGGTGACATACGCTATCAGCTGTCAATGATGCAATGGGCTTGCATTACATGCTGTCAAGTAACTGGGCTTGTCCAGCCTGCAGCAACGCAGATCACTTATAGGTAGGCCTTTTGTTAGTCCCCTGTCATTTTGAATTAGCTCCTGTCCTGCCTGCTGTTTAGGGGCGTCTAACGCCTGAAGGAGACAGTATCTGATGATGCTCAATCACTCATGTCACTTGATAGGAGATTTAGTACCAGAGACAGACAGACATAGCCTGCCTTATAGTCAGTGGATGCATCACAAGATGATGTTCCCCCACTTATGACCAAAAGCCATTGAATGAAGGAATACATCTGGCGCCCTTTGGGATGCAACCTGTGTATTAGGACCGGAATAATCTCCCATTTCAGTCTCCTCCTCTAATACTTGTCTAAGGCAGCCTATATTTTCTACCTCAGTACATGCTGTCTGTTGTTATCACCTCAAATGTAGTAATGTAGAAACAGTCACTCAATTTTGGATATTTCAATGATTCAAAAAAGTGATTTAGACTCAATTATTCTCTATAATATTTAGTGCTTGTTTTTTCACGTGAGCAGAAACTGTGAATCCTTTTTTAAGCCAGGAAACCAGAGGGATTTTGCCTGTCCCATCTTCCATTGTTTATTTGATGCTAATGGAGGAAAGGGAAGGTGCAGCTTTTCGGTTTCTGTTGACTGATAGAAACTTCACATTTTAGGATGTACCGTTTTGATGCACCTAAAATAATTTCTGTTGAATAACTGTTGTGAAACACTATTATTCTGCTCCAGATATATTATTGACAACTTCAAACAGGCTTTATAAAATGCATTGTATTGATTATTTTTATACCGCCTGCCTGTGGCGACTAAATGAGGCTGTACAGCAGTGCAAATAGTCTTTGTTATGGGAATGTAGGGTTGCAGTAAGTTGGTTAAACCAATTCATAGCATCTTCTGTTTCTGGGAGGCAGCACTGGGCCTTAGAATAGAGTTAAGTTCTCTCCTCCAAAGTTGAGTTGTCTCCATGACAAGGGCCTTTTGAAGGTTGATTTGACTGACACATTGTGTATTCAGAAAAGGATGTACCATCGATCTTGTTTTGAGGTTTGTAGTCCTCTAACAAGCCCTTTCATTGCATTAAGTTTATGTTGCTTATGTTCTATCGGTCAGTTCAGCAAAGATGGATTTACAATGTGATATTATGGTAATTATAAATAATGACTGTAATTTTAACACAATGCATAGTACTACTGACTGAAACTGCACAAAAGAGAGGTATAACACAAGTTCCATCACCGCTGTGACCCCTAAAGACAATTGTCTTGACGGCCGCCTCTGTATACTGGCACAAAATACTCCCATTGAGAATGCTGTAACATCTACAGAAAGTAACATCTGGGATTACTTCGTTTGGAGTTTTGCCATGGACATTCTAGAAGTTTTTTAGGAGCTCCTAGAGCAAGGATCCAGAACAGCATCTAATGTTTTTTGCTATATTGTATCCCTAGATTTGAAAAAACTACTGCATATATTTTTTGTATAATTAATATTGCCTTTTTCTTTCTTGTTGCAGCACTACCAGTAATTCAAGCAAGAGCACACCCGCTTGCTCACCTACCCTGTGTCCCAAACGCTCGCCAACGCCCTATAGCCAGGAGTCTGGTGAGAACATGGTGGAGAAGAGCCACTCCGAACACTCTGAGAAGTCCCCTTCCACCCCTGAGCAAGTGGTCCAGCGAACTCACTCCCTACAATCCGCCCGCAGTGGAAATAAGAACTCCAAGGTAAGCGTCAAAGAGCAGGCGTGTCTGTGTCCGGGCACCCCCCTTTCGAGCACAATAATGGACAGTCATTTTCCACCAATTGCACTACAGGATAGTTCATGATCATAGTCTCAAATGAAAACTCCTACAGAATCACTTTTTAAATGTCACAAAGACATAATGGCATGTCACTTCAGTTCCTCAAGATCATCCATAAACATCACTTTTAATATATTCTGAAATCAAAATGCCTACAGGCAATACAGGGGGATTCATCTTATTCTGCTATAAGACCAATTTGTTATGTTTAGGCCTGACATAATTAATTTAATACATTCAAATATTAGTTGTCTTGTTCTGTAACAAATTGTTATTAAGGAGGAAGATGAAGTATAACATATCTTGTGAATGGTTAAAACAGTTTTATTCAAGCATTTTCTTTTGCTTTGGCCAGTCACCACTACTCATAAATGAGAAGTTGAATTGTCGACCCTCAGCACAACTCTATATTCTTCTTCAGAGCATATTTTGATATCACAAGCAGGGTGTTATGTCAGTCAGACCCCTCTTTCTCTCTGGCTGCACTTAACACATTTTTTTATGTAGCCAGCTCCTCTCTGGAAAGTTCTTCTGACAGAGACTAGGACTGCGGGCAGGTCAAAAGGCTGTAGCGTCCCATCTTGCCCATCAGAGCCGGAAGAGAATGTTAATGTAGGGAAGGATAGGAGATGCGGATAACAAACGCGTTTGGTGTTGGTGGTACTCGAGAACTGGAGTTGGGAACCACTGATCTATGTGACCAGCTTTGCCTTCCACATTCCTGAACTCCTTATTGCTTGTTCTATCTTGTTCACTGCAGTTCTGCTACTTATAGACATGTCTCTCTCCCAGATTGTCTCAGTTTGCATTACCCTGTGCCAGTGGCGGAGCATAGCTTTCTCTCACCTGGGTGTGATCCTTAGCCACAGAGGGTCCCTACCACCACCCCCCCATCGCAAAAGTCTTGCTACCTGATTTCCCAACTCAAAGACAGGTAGATAATATAAATATTCAATACTATTCTCCCAAAGATTTACGTACATTTCAAGTACCATGATGAACAGAAGCTTGTTATTAGGCTGCAACAAAACATACCTGCAGTTACCGCACTTCGTTGCAAGCTCCTTATGGACCTAGATCTCAAGTGAAATCTCCTCTCACTATAATCTGCGATGATGCCTCTGTCATTATAAAGTCAGATCAATCCGTTTTCTCTTGCTACTGCTGCTCAACAACTTTAATAAAGATGTTTAATGTTTAGAATGTATTGCTTTTCCTACCTTTGAGGGGAAGACATATCAATGTTCCATTTTTATGTTTTGTTATTTAATTTTCCACTGCTCATATCTTTAGCAAGAAAGCAAGTTTATTTATATAGCACAATTCACACATAGAAGCAATTCAATGTGCTTTACAGTGAAAATAGAAATAATGCAATAGAATCAAAACAGTCAGATCCATCATCAGCAGATTTTTACATTTACACAGTTATTCCTCTGATTGCACCAGAACTTGCATTACAATTGGTAAAAGATAGCAAGATATACATTTAATAACAAAATAAATCAAGAAGAGAAATATAAAATACAGCATAAATATAAAACATAGAAAGAAAATAGAAATATAATATAAAAACACATGAAGCTATAAAAGCTGTAAGACTTAACAGTGCTGTTATAAAAACATAGGAAACTATAAGGCTCACAGTGTGGTTAAGTTTAAGAGGTCAGTCATAGGCACGTAAAAAGAGAATTGACACGTTTGGTGAACATCTAAGATCTTCTGGTAGTTTACTCCATGTTTAGTTTGGACTCTGGGCTCCATTAGCTGAGCTG
This sequence comes from Esox niger, assembly GCA_016801105.1. Taxonomy (NCBI): domain Eukaryota; kingdom Metazoa; phylum Chordata; class Actinopteri; order Esociformes; family Esocidae; genus Esox; species Esox niger. Next base: position 12,305 of record JACXGJ010010242.1, on the reverse strand, counting down.
AGTTCATGGATCTACGCGCCCTGCTCGGTTTATATTCTTCAAACATATCAGAAATGTATTCGGGTCATAAACCATTCAGAGATTTATATCTAGATGCCCCACTTTAAAATCTATTCTGTAATTGACTGGAAGCCAATGCAAAAATTAAAGAACCGAAGTGATGTGCTCTGTTCTCTTGGTCCTGGTTAACATTCTAGCAGCTACATTCTGAATGAGCTGCAGCTGTTTTACTCTTTTTGGGGTGTCCAGTTAAGGCCATTACAGTAGTCAACCCTACTAAAGATAAAATCATGGATGAGCTTCTCTTGGTCTTTTTGGGACACCATGCTTTGATTCTGGATATATTTTTCAGATGGTAGAATGCACACTATAATTAAAAATAGCCTAATTAAGGGGAGAACTGTCCCATCTGGCAATGCTGGCTACATTCCCATGATCATAGGCTGGTCGATCATACAAATGCATTATGTAATCATAAAAAATACAGATGTTTATCACTTCAATGTCAACTAAGTAATATGCAGCAAATTAATCATAATATAATTGTATTCTGCTTGATCAAATTTTGTCGACCATAAGATAAAATCTTGGGGGGCCCTGTGATTGGCTGCAGGCACTACCGTGTGCCACGTACCCAAAGAGAACACGTTGTTTGTGTTAGATGCTTTTACTGCTTTTACAGTAAAGCCTTTCAAGGCCGATAAGAGCTCGACCTGGACTAGATGTTCTACCTCTGTTCCAGCACGACTCTCATCACTCTGATCTAGGTTGGGAGACCATTGATGTCTCGTTGTATTTTCTGTTGGAAGACATTTTGTCAGTCAATTATATGCTTTGATTGACAGTACAGTGTGGAAAGACTGAAGGGAATGTTTGCTGAAAGAGTGGTGTGCCCGATTTGACCCCACGCTGCAGCACATGTGGGCGTGTGTCAGGCAGTTACTTAGAGCACCAGACCAACCAAGGCCACAGCGTATAATACTTTCTATGTTTCTACATTCAGAAGCTCAGCAACTTGGAAGGAGATTTGCTAGCCTACTAACAGACATCCCAAATGTGCTTTTAAGGATCTAGAAACATTTATTAAATAAAATGAAACTTCTATTAAATGCCAGTGTTCAGAATTTACAATATTTAATTACCACACTCGTGTTTCAGTTGCTTTTTGCTAATTTTTTGAAGTTACTGTCCAGTTATAGATATGCACATTAGTAACCATTCAGTTAACCTGGGTTAAAGAAGGCAGGGTTTATAGTGTGCTCTAGTGGGTTTCTTTAGGTGTGCACATGATGAGTGTGCATACCCCCATTATGTGTTGTTCCTCATTTACCCAATAAAAGGAACCAGAATATACTTCTCTTTTCAGACTGCAGCAAATTCAGTATTTTACATATTATAGTAACTGAATTCTCATGCAAGGACCCTTGATGCGCATCACTATCTTCCTTTTTGCTTAATTTGGCTGCATTCAGTTATAAACTATAGAGATTCACTGAGGTCACTGGCATGCACTCACTCTGCCGTCACCCCACAAGCCATGGCAAGACGTGTTGATTGCAGCTTTGTGCTATTCCCTCATGAAAAATAAATACATTTCACAAATATTCGTCAAATTCTTTTAGGATGCATTTAAAAATAACAGAAATGTACTAATTAACATATTTAGGGTACATTTACAAATAGATTACAAAATGCATTTCCAACATATCATTTTTTATGCATTTAGAAATGTATTAGAAAATACTTAGAAAATATATTTTAATATATTTGTTGATATAACTCAGCATTTCTTTGTGAGTGGGCAAACGTACACAATCGTCCGGGGATCAAATACCTTTTTTCCACACTATGCCACTAATGATGAACATTTTGAAAGTATACATTTTATATTCAGGTCTGCTGTGAAATTATAAAATATAACAAGTCTTGAATGTTATTTTGGACTGTGAACATTTTGACATACAGAATATTTCAGAATAAAAGGTGATATGTATTTTGATACCTGAAATGTATTTTGAATAAAGTTTATTGTGTTGGACGTACATTCTACATGCATTTTGCATTGCACATTTTTATTTATTTTCTGTATGGGTTTCCTGGTCATTCATTTTCCTTTTCATTCCATCTGCAATGAGCCTCTGAGTAGGCAGTGTTAGTCAAATCTGAGTGACATTGACAGTTAAGTTGTTGGTCAGGCTGTGTCCAGCACATTTCATTGCACACCCAGTTAGGCCTGTGGTATGGCAGAGTGCCAGCCCCCTCAGGCTAGGGGCCTGCAGTTTGAGACCTGCAGTTTGCAAAAGTCATATGACCCTGGAACTGTGGGCAGTCAACCAGGTAATATGAGTTTTGTCACACTAGTCTAATGCATAACAGATAACCTGCAAGCCGGCAGGGAGAGAGCAACTTCTCTGTGGAGGATCCAGGCTGGCGGCAACACTAAGTGCCATGATACTAGACTTGATGGTGGCTCTGCTCACTCTCACTCTGTCACCAATTCATAAGGCTGTTCATATAACTGTAAACATCGAGCAGCAGTACAGAGACAGTGGAAGCCCAGTAATGACCCATCTAAAACCAAAACCTAGAGTTTTGAAAGTAGTAACAATGTACTTCTCAGTCCAAAACCGAAGGAAATGAAAACACTCCACTACATGTCTTGGCACTACTGGAACCTGAATCCTTATGTAGCCTAGTGTTGTAATTAGACGTGCACACAAAACATAGCCCTTTCCCCTCTCCCCTCTCTTGTTCTCCCGTTTTGTTAGCTTCTCATTTTCTGTTTCATTTTTTTTTCAGTATGACATACTAAACCAGATTAAAGTAATCATTTATTTCTGCTTTTATGTGCCTATTGGTTCTCTAGTCTGTCCATCAGAAACAACTCAACAAATATCATTCTAGGTTGAACTAGCCCTTTATTCATTCTAATGAAAAGGATTATCAGCATCACATGTTTGAATAACTTAGTAAACAATCATTCCTGATTTGAGCCAGCCCGGCCCAATGTACATCAAAGTGTGAAAGTCTTAGGTGCCTGAAACTCACATTTTATTTGTGAGGGATAAGTTAATTTGTGAAAAATAAATAAAATCGCAGTCTAACCTAGTCTACAATCCATATTTCTCAATGTCATACATAATTCAACTGACAGTGCTTTCTCAACATACAGCTCTGGAAAAAATTAAGAGACCACTGTGCATTTTTCTTTCCTTTCTAAAAAAAGTAAAAAAGGAAACTTTTGAGTGAGGAACAGAAGCATTCAATTTGCAGTGGTCACTTAATTTTTACCCTTCAGTTCCTCATTCAAAGCCTTCCTTTATGGAATGAAAATAAAAAGGTGCAGTGGTGACTTAATCTTTACCAAATCTGTGAATACACTGATTTTCCTCAAACTGTTCCCGTACAATGAGTGCCATGTGGCAGAGTGCTCACTTTGTGAACCGTTGTCTGAAAGTGAACCGTTATTTTCAGACAACGGTTCACTTTTTTTCCCACTTTTTAGGAAAGGAAAGAAAAAGGTCTCAATTTTTTTCTGGAGCTGTGTATACAGCTGTATATTCAGGTGTCTAAGACATGTGCACTTAATTGTTTATCTGACAAACTTCGGTCATCATATTAAAGTTGTCTGTACATTTTCCTAACCAACATCATGCCATGATCAAAAGAAAATCTTGAATACCTCCAGCAACCATTTATGAATATCAATCTAATAAGGGTTACTAAGCAAGGGTCCAGGGCTCCAAGTCAAAGACCTACTTTCAATTTGGAGATAGTTTGAGAGTGGTAAACCATCCCAGGAGGGGCCATCCTACCAATATCTCTCCTAGAACAAAATGTAAATCATCCAGAACCTTACAACACCACCTAGGGATCTGCAGACTTCTCTGGCTTCAGGTCAGTGTTCATTACTACCATCAGAATGACAATGGGCAACAGTGGGATTCATGGCAGAGTAGAAAGGCAGAAACAACTGTTAACCAAGAAGAACATGCTGGTCCCAAGTTAGCCAAAAAGCATCTGGATGAGTCACTAGTGTTATTGAACAATTTTCGATGAAAAGATGACTGGAAACGTTTTGGGGGACGTGGGCCCAATCAGGTCTTAGGAAAACCAAATTCCACATGAATTCCACATTTAAAAACATTTAGTACCAGCGGTCAAGCATGGTGATATTATTGTCAGGGTTTGGGGATGCTTTGCTACATCATAACTTTAAAAGGTAATGTACTGTAACAATCTTCACCCAGCACAGCCAGTGGGCTGGCCAGCCCTCAGAGTCCAGTGTCTCTCTAGGTTTCAATCCTACTAGGGACATTTTCCTAGCCACTGTGCATCTATTTCTTGATGCTGCTTGCTCTTTGGTGTGTTACGCTGGGTATCCAGACATAAACTCAAATGAGATGTTGTGACAGGGCCTGAAACAAGATGTTCATGCTCAAAAGCACAGAAATGTTACAGGGAGTTACAGCAGTTATGCATTGAGGACTGGGCTGGTATTTCTTCATAGCACAGTGAGAGACTGAGGAGAAGTTTGAAAAAGTCACCTTTAAACCCAGGAATGACATCACATAAAATCACATTGGGATTCCTTTATTTTGTGTTTTCGCTGTGATAAGACACTCGTTATCACACAGATAAATATTTCACGTTATTTCAAGTTTTATTAAATTGCACAAACAAAATTGGTATTTGAATTTTCTACCATTCAAAGAGTAAAAATAGACTTCGATTTTGGCTTTGTCTAATTTTTCTTGTGAAACTTGCACAAATATTGTTATAAAATGCTGGTTCTTTTTGATACTCAAATTTGCTGACCAGGCTGTGGCTATATGGAATGACAAGCACATAAATTCACTTATTTTTTTCTTTGATATTGGATGTTTTTTGATGTCATGACTTGATTTTACTCTCGACAATTTCTAGTCTGTCATGCCTATTGAGAATGCATGTATTTTTGTTTCAAGGCTCTTTACTATACATGCCTGTATGGGCCTGTGTTATCATCTGCAATTAGGGAGCTTCTCGTAAAGTAGGGTCAACAAATTACAGAAAATATCCACAATGGCCTGAACACATACACAGACTCACACAATAATATGAACTCACAAACATTTTGCAGATGCTGACTTAAGACATCTCTTATGCTTTCAACTTTATTCAAAGTGTATAGTGCCCTCTGCTGTCACAGACAACCCAACACAACACAATATGTATGCAATTACAGGTTTTCACAATCCCTTATACGCTACAAAGGGTTCCTTGAAGAATATACACAAAAAATCCAAAAGAAAGACAATTCACCTGTTCACACTGCTCACTTTTAGATAATCAAACTGAAATTAAATTGTCAACAAATAGTTGTGAAAATGTAAGCATTAACAAGCAGAATTAATTAACAAGAAATCTAAATATTGGCATGAATAAAAAGGGCCACAGGTAAGATCACCTACATTTTAAAACAATGGATGACAACTTTGGACAGAGGGATTAAACAAGAGAATGAATGAGAGGAGGTGGAATGTAATATACTATATTCTTGTACATGTTATGACAATGTGTGAACACTCAAGAAGTACAGTTTGTCTGGAAAAATGTGGACGCTGACACAATTTTCATAATTATGTCTCTGTAAAAAATATAATGTTTAAATGTTAAGATGTTTTAATATTTTTTCGTGAATCATTTGTAGGCAACCATTTGTTAGCAAAGGACTGCTTGGAAAGCATGGACATCACCAAACACAGGGTTTCCTCCTTTGTGATACTTTGCCAGGCCTTAAATACAGCTGTCTTCAGTTGTTGTTTGTTCATTAGTTTTTCTGCCTTAGGTTTTTTTCTTCAGCAAGTGAAATGCATGCTCGATCGGGTTGAGATCAGGTGATTGATTCGACCATTGCAGAATATTCCACTTTGCCTTAAAAAGCTCCTCGGTTTCTTTCGCAGTTTGTTTTGAATCATTGTCCATCTGTAAAGTGAAGCACCATCAATTTCGCTGAAATTGGCTGAATCTGAGCACACAATATATCCCAATACATTTCAGAATTCATCCGGCTTCTTCTGTCTTCTGTCACATCATCAATAAATACTAGAGACCCAGTGCCATTGGAAGCCATGCATGACCATGCTATCCCACTGCCTCCACTGTATTTAACAGATGATGTGGTATGCTTCAAATCAAAAGCTATTCCAAGCCTTCTCCATAGTTTTTTCTTAATTCTGGTACAGGTTGAGCTTAGTTTCATCTGTCCAAAGAATGCTGTTATATGGAATGGTTTGCACCTCGTGGTGAACCCACTGTATTTGTTCTTGTGAAGTTTTTGTTGTGAAGGGGCTTTTCTTTACCATGGAAAGGATCCTACGATCATCCACCACTGTTGTCTTCTGTGGACATCCAGACCTTGTTGTATTGGAGAGCTCACCAGTGCATTCTTTTTTTCTCAGAAACTGTTGATTTGGCTGCTCCTAATGTTCCTGCTAACTCTGATGGATTTTTTTATTTGCAGCTTAAGTATTGCCTGTTTCACTTGCATTGAGATCCCCTTTACCACATGTTGTGGGTTCACAGCAACAGCTTCCAAATGTGAATGCCACACCTGGAATCAACTCCAGACCTTTAACCTGCTTAATTGATGAAGAAATAATGAATGAATAGCCCACACAAGTCCATGAAACAGCTTTTGAGTCAATTGTCCAAATACTTTTCCTTAGTGATGGCCATTTGAGGCTTCATTACCGTTCTTCTAGCAGCAGGATATTATGTTAGCAGCACTAACTCAGATTTTCTTTTTCAAAATAAAAGCCATCATTGAGATAAAATAGGCAATATTAGTTAGTGTGCTGCCAGCATAATATCCTACTGCTAAAATAACGCCAATGAAGCCTCATTTGACCATCACTACTTTTTTCCTTGAAAAAGAGGGGGTACATATTAAAGACCTGTAATTCCTAAACCCATCTTCTTATTTGGATGTGAATGCACTCAAATTTAAGCACTTTGAGCCCATATTCATTATATAACTGTAATTTGAATATATTTTGGTAAACAGACAAAACAACAAAACTTGTGTCAGTGTCTAATTATCACCGGACATAACTGTATGTTTAAAGTTAAAAAAAAGGATGGAGTACATATTCAGGAAATGTGCTTTAGCAGTTGCTAGACACTGCATGTCCAGCTAATTTAAATTATGAATTATTTTAATTAAAATGGAAGCAAACCCGAATAAAATCCACCATCTAAATTGTAAATATTCACACACAATTCTATTCCTGAAAAAAACAATAACACATCAATTACACAGATTGTTTTTGACAAGCTCAATGTAATAAGACTATGTTGGACAGCAGCTACATCTTGTGTTCATGGTAGGGAGTACCCACCCAGAGGATGACATTCACACTGTCTATCATACCCTTCGTGTTTTTTGTTTTTCTTTGCCCTGTGGTGTGTCGTTATCTCATTGACTCACACTTTGTTTTGTTCTCTCCTCTCTTTGTTGCTTCTCGCTGTCTCCAGAAGAGTCAGAGCTGGTACAACGTAAGTTTCAACTTCTTACACATTCAAGAGTTGTGTGTTTGTGTGTGGGTATGTATTCATCTTCACAAAATCACAACTGCTAATAACCCATCTGCAACCACCTGTACTGATATAATAAAGTAAATATCTGTGGCTTGCGCCTGACCCTGACTAAAAATAGAAAGTGTGTAAATACTTTCCTTCCTTTGTCTTTTATGTTGTTTTTTAAAATGTTTAAAACATTTGATTTAAAATGCATCCAACTCTGGCCTAATATTTTGCTGAAATAAAACGTAAATTACGTATCAACAGTTTCATTGTATGCTAAAAATAGTAACCTAACACATACTACACAATGTTATTGTGTCCAAAAAACTTTTGATACCCTAAAACGGTCCAGCTATGTACAAAATGTGCTGACATACCTTATGCGCAGGAAGAAATGCACTAGTGGGCCTTCTACCTTGATTGAGCTGACAGGCCGGCAAACTGCCACAAGGAATCAATACGCAGTGGCAAGGCAAGGCAACCATTTACTGAACAATTGCATCATGCTCTGTGGGACCCTTTGACTCCATTTATTAATCACAATTTCCATTATGTTCCATAATGTGCAACTTTTCAAACGTATTCCTTCTTCTTGGGTTGTTCAGGTGGTCACACTTTCCATCTCTGTACCTCATTTCTCATTCATTTCTTTAATCAGTGTTTTGATTCCACCTAAGAGCGAAGCCACCTGAGTGTGAAGACGACACTGCCAACTTGCCCATGCCTTGAATAATATGTAGATAATTTTATGTATGAAAGTTATCCAAAAGGAAGGGAGGCAACCAAACTGATGCATTTCCTATCGACAATGATCGTGGTTAACGTTACCTTAATGTATTGGCTCCATAAATGTTGGCATTTATCGCTTTTAAATTAAAATTGGCTGACTTTATATGCATTATTTTGATGTCCTATGTATCCGTCAACATCATGCTTGTGAAACCAGTGCTATTAGAGACAGAGCTATTTGATGATTAAATAGCCAGTATGAAATCTGATATTGTGATAGGAGCGATCCCGACATCAGTTGATACGTCATTGAACAATAGCCTCTCTGATTTCCTGTCTGATCTGTCTATGCTAATTCTCTGGTCGCTCGAATTCCGTAAATTTTTTACGTTCTTGCGCAAAGACAAGCACAGAATATTGTAGGGAATCGTTGTGCCATGTAAATCAACTTTTTATACGTTAATATATAATTTTCTAATGCTTATATAAGTTCCACCAAAAGTGAATGTGAGTATAGAGAGAGCCCTACAAGGCGAGAGTATGTTTGAACGCAAGCTAATGTTGCTGTAATTCAGCGTATACAAAGTGGAAGCAAATTTAAGATATCTTGTTTAAGCTAGAATTTGTAAGGTTGTTATGACAAGGCCTATTAGATAAATAACATTAGAATAATGTTATGACCTATATAAAAGCTGCGTGATATAGATTAACAAATATATCGATTTTTTAACAAAAAATACTTATTAATTGTTATATATTTTTATACCTCACATTATTTAATGCACAGGGCCACTCCAGGAAGCTGCCTTGTTTCTGTGACAGGGTCCATAAATTGGGAAGCTTTGCTTTATGAAATGCCTAATCTCTTATGGATCAATGCAGGACAGTAACTGAGGGTGTGGTAGGCTATACAGTGTTTCCACTTGGCAATGATGTTCTCCCATGGCACTGAACCTACTGTGATTTCCTTACAGCCGTCCATCCTTTTATGAGTTCTGAGTCCTGTAGAGACATAACAGGCCCATTGTTCCCTACAAATCCTCAAAATGTTTTGCTACTTTCAATGTAACTGAACAATGTAACTGAAAAGGACCTATACACAGGCAGTGGGTGTTAGTGACTAAAATGGCTGCTTTAAAAGGCTGCTTTTCTCCAAGAGATTTGTTTGTTTAAATTCATATCATTCTCCAACTTCCTGGTCAACAGTAAAAAGAAATATAACTTCTAGATTTCATCCCTTCTTGCATGTGAGGAAGTGCTGGAATAGGTGAGCCTGAGACTTTGAGAGAGGTCGCCATGTTTTCTTTGAGGTGTGCTTTCAAGGGTGCTTTTTTTCTGCAGAATGCCAAGCGGTGTGAATAATGGCAGACGGGGAACAGTCTTGCATGTGTTTTGCAACCAGCCCCAATCTGTAGCCCCCTGGTGGTGCTTCTGAGCGGCTCCCACATCTTGTTCTAATCGACAGGCAATCCACTTCCCATTATCAATAGACTCCTGGCTGGGAAAGTGTCAAGGAGAGCTGTGTTTTAGATAGAGACGGATATCTTCACACAAACACATTTCTCAATTAAATGGGCCCCACTCTGATTGTATATTTATTTGTAATGTTTATAGTGAGTGGGCCCAGCTCGCAAATGTCTGCTCAAACTTTATTTATAGGATGAAAATACATTTTTCTGTGAAAACAGTGTTAAGGATTATTTTTAACTTATGTTTATGTTTATTGAAGGAACTTGATTTGTATCCCTTTTAGATTAATTCCAAATTATCAATGAAATAATGTAACAAATTAGTTTAATATATATAGAGAGTAGTACAATTACAATACAATTATCAAAGATAAAAGTTATTTGGAGATTCAAGATGTTTGCAAGAACAAAAAGATGCAGAAGTGAGGAAAATGCAACTAGAATGTTTCCCCAAACCCTGCTTTGCTTTATATCCCGGAACTAAAGGCATGGGGGTTGGTTTACTGACCAAAGGAAAAATAATTGTCCTTAAGAACAGACCCCTTATCAATTAGGGACACATTCTGATCTGTTCTGGGGCCATCTCATAAGACACAGGTGTGCTATCTTGGGAAGCAAGCAGCTAGGCAATAACAAGCAAATCTTTTTGTCCCTGCATTCACAGCTTACACATACATCTCTAAACCATGAACAGTCCAATGATTGCCTACTAGGATAGAAATTAGGTACATAGGTATACAGTACATGTCAATACAAATAATGAAGAATCATTAAATATGTAAATAAACATAGAATTTTAACTTTTCGGTTCCATTACTAGAGAACATCCACAGGTTGGGCTTATTGGAATGCCCATTGCAGCTACAATGTTTTAATTGCTGCTCTTACTGGGGGTGTGTTCTCCCATCACTGCCTCATGGCTATTGATCAATTGTTTTACCCAATTTAGAGAACAAATCTCATTATCTGTCTAGACTGGTCTACAGTCTAGACAGTAACTGACTGCAATTTAGTTTAAGGAGTTCATTATTTACCCCTTCTTTTTATCGATTTCTTATACCTGAATGGTCGTGACAATTCTGTGGAAGTGGACATACTCCCAGAAGTGCTCCTACTGCTGTGGTATGATTGATCCTGACCGTTCAGCACCACTGAAAATGAATGTACTTGTTCTTCCCTTTTGGAAGTAACTGAAGGTTGTAACTTGTGTGCATGTCTGCCTTCTGAAACGTAATTATCTTGTGAGTAAGTAAGATAGAACTGCACCACTTTCCAAGTCAGAACATAAGCCTCTCGTTCTTTCACTCAGTTTGTTTTTACACCAATTTTTCTTATTTGCTTTCTCCTCTTCTTTAGAAATAATATTTTTCTTACGTTCCCTGTTTGCTTGCTGCTGGTGTCTGAGCTCTGCTTACCAAGGCACTATGAGTCGCCTGAAGCTGGACAGCAGAACACTTTCTCCCTGACTGCCCATGCCTGCCTGCCAAACCAACCATTATAGTAAAACACTTGTGGATGGGGTTACTAGAGTGCAATACTCCTCTCTATGTGTGCTAGGGAGAGAGAGGGAGAGAGGTCTGGAATCATGTGTCAGAAGTCAGCTGGGTCTAGCTCTCACACTAAAAGGAAGTAGCACCCATACCAGGGGCAGTCACAGCAATCTCCAAGCTACAGCCACTGGACACAACAGATTGGTCTGTTTGTACGTAGAAAACCACTGGATCACCAGCATTGGAATTTACCTTTCTGACCACCCCACAAGCGCACAACCGGTTCAAATGTCTGCCCGTGTGCCTGAGGAAAGCATTTGGGCAATGGAGGCTTGGGAGGCTCACAGGGGACTGGCGTCGGATGGGGAGGTTGAGCTGGATGAAGTCCTTGCTTGGTGGTTCCCACAGAATAGGCCCCAGGGTGAACTTGAGTGGGAGTGGGGCTGGGCCAGCTCGGGCCACCAAGATCAGGACTGGGAGTCAGAGGAGGTCCCTTCTGTAAGTGCCTGACCTCCCCCCACCGCAAAGAGCTGATGCCAAGAGGTGGAGGGGGAGCTTGTTGGAATGGTTGGTTTGTGTTCTCTGTCTGTGCCGAAACTAAAACTCTTTGGTTGCCTAACACAAATTAATTTTGGCTGGCGAATGAAATAAAAGGTGTAAGTTAATCGCTACTCCATCTATACATAGCTGGACCATTTTAGGGTATTCCTATAGTGACCATAGATGCTTTCACAGGACAAAGAGTTCTGCAGTTTAAAGGGCATAGACATGCATATATTGTGACAGGAGGGTTTTTGGGCACTTTCTGTGAAATGTTTTAGACTGTAAATGTGTCAACCTTGCATTCAAACTCAGGTGTCACGTCCTGGCTATGCCCCTAGCCATCTTTGTGCTGGCTGGGGCCATAGTCAGGACGTGGCCAATAGAGGTGGCTCTAGCCACCTCTATGCACTTGGGTCTCCCCAATTGGAGGCAGGTGTTGTGTATTGCCTCCAATTGGGGAACCTATTTAAGTTTACTGTTTTGAGCACATGGGTGTGGTTTATTTTGG
>JACXGJ010010241.1:0-22361 GCA_016801105.1 Esox niger | reverse complement strand
GACAGAGCGGTATGGGCGGTATTGACGGGGGGTAGACAGAGCGGTATGGGCGGTATTGACGGGGGGTAGACAGAGCGGTATGGGCGGTATTGACGGGGGGTAGACAGAGCGGTATGGGCGGTATTGATGGGGGTAGACAGAGCGGTATGGGTGGTATTGATATAGAGACAGAGTTGAGGCAGAATGTTAAAAGAATGAAAATGCAGTGAGTGGCGAGAGAGATAAAGCGTTGTTTTTATTCCTTCTCTCCCTTTGCTTTTCTTCTTCACTCGCATTCATTTTCACGGAGGACATCAAACATGTTGACTGTAAGGCTGGGTGGCCCTGTCCCCTCCTTTCTTGTTGCTGGGAGTCCAAACCCTTCATCTTCATCATCACCATCCTCATCATCATCAGCATCCCTATCCCTCTCCTCCTCAGGCTCAGAGCTGGACTCGCCATCCTCTTCCTCATCCTTCTCTTCTGTCCCCTCCTCTTCACCCCGCCCCAGTAGCGCAATGATTTCTGGCAAGTCTGGGTGGGATTCCCATTGTGCTGAAGACCAAAGACCATTTATTAATATACCAAAAACACTATACCGCCTGTCTCTTTGACACACCACTTTAATCATCAGAATAAAGCATAGAAGCCCAAATAACATGAAGTCATATTTAGATACCATTGCACTTAAATAATAAGATTCATTTCTATCAACAAACCTTTTACACTCTTCCAAGCAATTTGAGTGAAATTGGCATTTTCAATGCGTAACTAAGTGCTGTAATTTTTCATGTATGAGGAGTCTCTTCTACCAAGAAGAATGACACTAATCCTGAACTTCTAGAAATGAGCATCTGTGAACTTTGGAAGGGGAGCCCTGGCTTAGACTTCCTGGTTATGTATGACCTGCTTACAGACCTTTCTGAGCGTTGTATCCAGGAGGTCTGAGGCACAGACACAGCCTGCCGTCAACGGCCAGCCGCAACAGACTGTTAGCTGCCCGGTACACGTCGTTACGAGCTGCCTTCGCTGTCTTATAGCCCCTCCTCTCCGCCCACGCTGTCAGACAGATGGGAAAAGACAGAGGCCGAGTGAAAGTTAGAAAAACATAGAGCGAGATGGAGGGTGAGTGAGAGAGATAGTTTGAGAGAGACAGAGACAGGATAATTGAGAGACATAATTTGGCATGTCTTCCTAATTTCAACAGTTCAGAGCAGGACAAGACGTTAGTAACCTTCGCAGACGTCCCAGGCTGTCCAGCTGTGCTCGGGGCCTTGCTCTCTCGCTTTCTCCCCTCCCCTGGGGGCGTGCTGTGGGCCTGCCATGCTGGGGTGCCGAAGCTTCAGCACCGACAGGAAGGGGGTCCGCTCACACAGATAACCCACAGAACTGTAGGGTTCCTGCAGCTGAGACACCGGGTAGATACCAGCCAGAATCTAGGGCGAATGAACGAGGAAGAGATGGAGGGTTAGAAGGCAGATGGAGGAACAGCCAGTTTCTAAAATATGTAGATCCTAAAGAGTAGATGGGCATTCAAAATCAGGAAGATAATCATGAATCTTTACAGGGTTGAAAGATTACAATGGCTTGTATTCTCAGATCCCTCACAGAGGTTTGGACTCAAGTGGAACTGATTCTAATCCAAAGTCTGCCTTTAAATGGTTCGGTGGACAATTTTACTCTTTGGGTACTTCTTTCTTTGTTGTAACATTGAAATGTTCCAAAATGTCCACCTAAAGCACTCTTCTCAAAGTTGTCATAAACAAAATTGGGCCTATGATTCAGATGATATGGGAGGGCATACACACACCTGTAGTTGTTTGTTGACCAGTGAGGGAAAGACCAGGCCTGGGCAGTCACAAAGTTTGACCGTGGGTGTGAGGTAGTAGGTCTGGAAATATTTTGTGTGGCCAGGAGTTCGAGACACACTCACCACCTTCCTTCCAACCAGACTGTTCAGTACGGAGGACTTTCCAACATTGGGAAAGCCTAGAGGCCAAAGGGGAAACACATTAAAGACACATTCTGGTGGTTTTCTGAACACCAAAGTAGAAGGATAACTAAAGTTACAAAACAGTGATGACTCAATCCCAAGCCAACAAGGTTAACAGTGGATCCACATGACGTGGGCAGGGCACTTAACCCCTATAACCTCAAGAGTGACTGTAAAATGACTTCCATTTGAATGGAACTGTAAATAGGATGTTGTCACTCACCAACACAGCCCAGGGTGAGTATGCCATCTTTATACAGCTCCTGGGAGGGGCAGCTCATCTCCATGGCCACGTCACTCTGGTGCTCCACCAGCACAGACTCCACCCCTTCATCGGATTGCTCCCCCTCTGGTCCCATAGCAACTGCATCTCTCTGGATCTTCTGCTCCCAACTGGAAAGGTCAACTACAAGAGGTGGACGGTCATTGGTCCAAATACTGTTGCTGAGTCAACATATTTCGACATCAGAGGGCACTTGCACACTTAATTCCCCGGAGAGTGTCTGAGTCCACACATCATGAAAAGGGTGGTGAACAGAGAACACAAATCTTCCAGTCAGAATTTGCTCTTCTCTTCTATCATTATTTAAAATATAATTCACCTTAATATAACAACGTAAGCTGACTGCCGGAGGTACTTATATGTTTCGCAATAACAAAAGCTTTCAGAAACATTAGTGGTAATTTGACAGTCTTAAGTCACGCTAAAAGTGCTTCATTCTGAATTGATCCTCACCTTTTCCTGCTGTGATTTCCTGACACGCCTTCAGGATGTGGGTGGGGCCACCAGCGTGACCCCACCCATAGGTGCCCCTTTTCCTCATTCTCTTCTTCTGGAGCACTACAGACCCAAAGGGGCACAGACGTTGAAATACATTAGACCAGCGATCACGCACTCAGTCCAACAGAAGCATTTAGCTGAAGTGATCCCTCATCGGCCTGCCAGTCACCTGTGCTATAAGGCTGGCCAGGGTGTGAGGTGAAGCACGTGCAGTGGAGGCCGGGGAACTGTGTGTGGAGGTAGTGTCTCCAGGCCAGCACCAGTGGGGGGGGACACAGGTCAGCCTTATTGAGCACTACCACCACCTGCTTGTGCAGCTCATCAGTGATGTAGTGGTAGAGTGCCGGGGGAAACTGCAGCACCTGGATGGGAGGGACACGAGGAGCTCAGTAAGCCACGCCTAGAAAGTGAACCATAACTAGACTCTGTCCCAAATGAGTGTTAGGGTCACGGTTCAGGAAATACTGTGTAGGAGCCATTTGGGATTAACTCCTTTCTTTAGATCTCCATCCCTTCTGTTTTTATAGAATAGAATGACCAGGAAAGGGACACAAAGGAATGCAGGATTGCATATAAAGGAATGTACTGAACAGGTCTAACTTAGGCTCTGGCTCCCCCTAGGGGATATTATATGCATTTCAACATATGGTTAAACTGATCATAATACTTTCATAGGGATAAGAAGTAAACCTTTCCTGGTGGGAGTAGTACGTTGATAATGACACTACCATAATGATGAGCAGTTATCCCTTTGAGAGTATTAAATTGATAATAATAATACAATCATAGTGACAAAAAATGATCATGGTTAAAGTAGTAAATTCATGATACTATCAGTGACTAGTAAAAACATTATCCTGGTGAGAGTAGTACATTGATAATAATATAAT
Organism: Esox niger; assembly: GCA_016801105.1. NCBI lineage: Eukaryota > Metazoa > Chordata > Actinopteri > Esociformes > Esocidae > Esox > Esox niger. Next base: position 18,718 of record JACXGJ010010241.1, on the reverse strand, counting down.
CCTAGTTAATAGAAACAACATTATCCTGGTTTAACCTTCTTACCAAAAAAGTTGGTGAAGAAAATTTTAAGAAAAACAGAAAGCATTGACATGCAAATCATTTAAACCCTATATTCTATACAAACCTTATATTCAATAGAAAATAACAACAAGACAACATATCAAATGTTGAAACTGAGAAAAGTTATTGTTTCATCCAAAATATATACTCACTTTGAATTTGATGCCAACAACATATTTCAAAAAGCTGGGACAGAGGCACAAAAAGACTGGAAGAATTGTGTAATGCTTCAAATGAATATTTTGATATATGGTGATATTCCACCAGAACTGATATTCTGGTAGAATATCATAGAACTAATTAGGTCAACTGGCAACAGGTCAGTAACATGACTGGGTATTAAAGGATCATTCCAGAGATGATGGGTCAGTCAGAAATGAGGATGGGAAGGGGTTCACAACTCTGTGAGAGACTGCAAAGGCAAATAGTGCAACAATTCAGGAATAACATACCACAACGCAAAATTGAAAAACATTTGATATGTTGTCTTTCTACTATTTACAATTAAATATAGGGATGATTTGCACATTATTGCATTGTTTTATTTGCATTTTACACAGGGTCCAAACTGTTTTGGAAACGGGGTTGTAGTAAAATCATGATGATACTATTATAGTGACTAGCAATTACCCCAGAGAGAGCAGTAATATCATAGTGACCAGAAATAACATTATCCTGATGAGGGAAGTCCATTGATAATGACGCTATCAGTGTCTAGTAATGTGGTCATCCTGGTACAACCAGTCAGTGGAAAATGATAGTTGATTCTAATTAAGGTAATGGCAGTATGATTGATCAGTTGAAGACAGTGACTGTATGAGGACTAGAAGAGATTACCCACCGGATGTCTGATGTCTACGATGAGGAGAATCACATCGGACATCTCCAACACTCTCCACAACTGTCTCCACGTCTGACGGGGAAAAACAATCCTCACATTCAGTGCAGCACAGCTGGTTTATGAAGGGGTTCAATAAGGTTCTTTGAACACTCCAGAACTAATATAGATGTATTCATCAGTCAGAATGGACCTTTCAGCTGATGAAACACAGGCTGTGTTGATGCAGGACTTTGCTCAAAACAGGCGTAGAACCACTGACCAATACAATCTGTGTAAATGTTAAATATATATATTTAAAAAAGACCAAACATGCTCTCTAAACTTGTCTGAGGAGGAGCAGGGAAATGTGTGTGTGTCAGTAGATTCCCTAACAGGACCTCACATATTGGCAAAATCAATCAGTACTGATAAACATCAGTGTGATGCAAATGTGTATGTTGAAATGTTGAGATCTTGTTATTAACTTAGTGAACCTAAAGGTGAAATAAAAAAACTAACTGCTACAGCAGCAGTTCAATCAATGCAATTCCAGGGCATATGCTTCCCTTTCCGACTGAGGACAATTCAATTAAATAACTCCTAGTATTAAAGCATTTATCATATGAAGTTCCAGAAGAAGAAAAGCAAATGATTTAAGATGGGCTAAGTCCTCAGTCTTTGTGGAGCCATTATTAAACTGTTTGCTCAAATTCAAACCAGAATTCTTAGATGTGATATTCTGGTTATTTCAAAGGTCAACTAATTAAGTTAAATCATTCATTCATAAGGCACCGTCTGCCTAAGGCCTTTTCCTGCACCCAGTTAACTGTGTGGGCCCATTATCACTGTTAAATTCGAGACAAATCTGTTAAAACAGACTGGGGGTCTGTGTTTAAACAATCCTGACTTTTCATAGCTAACTGGACCACTGCACAATTGCCAAGATTTCTGCCTCTGCATCGTCTCCTCACCTCCAGGTTGTGCTCGAAATGGCTAAGGGATCCAGGAGGGTTTCTAGAGTGCAGGTCAGCCAGATATTCTCGGTATGACTTCTCTTCTTTTCTCAGCAGCTCCTCACGGCTCATCCCATAATTCCACGGAGGCCGCCGCGGGAAACCAAGACCTGACACATCAAGCATTGACAAAGTGACAAGAGCCTTAAAATGGGTCCTTTACAGCAGCTTGAGGCTGTAGGGTCCAGGCTAGGTCCCTATTTATCACAATATTCAGGCTACATCCATATAAAACGTACTGTCCACACTAAATACCTACAGTATCATTAAAAAGTTTAGACACATCTACTCATTAAAGAGAATTTCTATATTTTATAAATGTTCCACATTGTGAAATAATAGTGAAGACATCAAAACTATGACATAACACATCTTGTAGTAAAACAGATTAAAATATATTTCATATTGTAGAGACTTCAAAGCAGCCACCCTCTGCCTTGATGGTATATATGCACACTATTAACATTCTCTTAACCAGCTTCATGAGGTAGTCACCTGGAATGCATTTCAATTAATAGGTGTGCATGGTTAAAAGTACATTTGTGTAATTCTGTTGTGTCATGACAAGGCAGGGTTGGTATACAGAAGACCATCATTATGTCTGTACTGTAGTAGTCCATATTATGGCAAGAACAGCTCAAATAAACAAAGAGAAATTATAGTACATCATTATTTTGAGACATGAAGACCAGATAATCCAAAAAATGTCGTTTTTTTCAAATGCAGTCACAAAAACCATCAAGTGCTGTGATGAAACAGGCTCTCATGAGGACTGCCATTGAGGAAGACCCAGAGTTACCTCTGCTGCCGATAGATTAATTAGCCACCAGCCTCCGAAGTCAACAATTTACTGCAACTACGAATGCAGCCGAAAAATATGCTTCACAGCGTACAAGTAATAGAGACAACACAATCTCTGCATATTTGCACTTAGTGGGACCGTCATTCAACAGTACAACAACCCAAAACTCACCTCCAGCTTGTATGGGCTATTTGACCAAAGAGGGAGTGATGGTGCTGCATCAGATGACCTGGCCTCCACAATCACCCAACCCCAACCACAACCGAGACGAATTGGGATAAATTGGACCAGAGTGAAGGAAAAGCAGCCAACATGTGCTCACAATGTGGGAACTCCTTCAGGACTGTTGGAAGACCATTTCAGGTGACCTCATGAAGCTTGTTTAGAGAATGCGAAGTGTGCAAAGCTGTCCTTAAGGCAAAGGTTTCTACTTTGAAGAATCAAATATATAAATGTATTTTGATTTTTTTTAAATGTAATGCTTACTATATTATTACATATGTGTTATTTTATAGTTTTGATGCCTTGAATATAACTCTACAATGTGGAAAATAACAACAAAGAAAGAAATACCTTTGAGTAGACATGACCAAACCTTGTAACTGTTATTGTACACAACATACTGCTCGGGCTAAAGCAGGTTCAGGGCCCAGGAGTTCAGACCTACCTTTCTCTGTGGGGTAGATCTCATTGATGTCAACCTCCAGGTCTTGGTCTAACATCTGTTCCAGAACTGTTTCTCTTGCCAGCTTCTTCCTCCTCTCTACCTCCTCTTTGCTTTCCTTCTCAAAGTGCAGACGGAACCTGAATGGACAAAGAGAAGAGTATACCTTAGTGGAAATGTGTGTTAGTACAGTAGAGATTTGGACAATTTGAGTGCATACAATCTTTATGCAGGATATGAACATGTATTGAGAGTGATGTCAGTTTATTTTCTATTATCAACTATTGACAACTCATTTGCTCTCTCACATTTCTTGATTTACAGAAATGTAATTCACCATTTGAAACTTTTACTTTTAATATCAACAGGCCCAGACGAACTGATGTATTTTCAGTAACCTTTAAAACTTCAGTCCAGGACATTCCCACTACTGTTCCAGGCATTCAATCAAATGGGAAATTATGACACCGTCGGGGAAGGTAACACTTACAACATCTGACAAAGCATTCAGCAGGTGATAGCTATATGAGCAGTGGGTCATCCTGGTCAATACAGCGTACAGTGGGGCAGCACTAACACAGGCTTCAGTAGAACCTCCGAGACAGCCATTAGTGTTTGATCCCATACCTCAGCCCCAGTCCAGAGAACAGCACGTTGCTTGGCGTCAGTGAGAAGCACACACTACAACGAACCAGAACCACCTATGCTAATGTATGGGTAACTCACCTATTGGGGTCATATCTTCCCTCCCTGACCCCGGGCTGCTGGTTTATCCTCCGGACATCGGTGGTCTCGCTGTCTGATGTGTCTGACTGTCTCTCCCGGTCCATCCCCCGCTCCATGCTGGCATTACGGCTGTTTGGTCCTGATCCCGGCTCACCTGGGGAGTACAGGCCACCAGTCATAGGCTTACACAGTGCACAACCAGATAGCACACAGGAATCAGTGTTCTCCAACTCCAGTCCCTGAGAACCCCCCACAGCACGTGTTTTTGTTTTAGTCCATACAAATGCTTTTGTTTTACATTCTTGAACAGAAATGCTGACGTACTGAACTGCCATTTGGAAAAATGGGAAGGGGCTTGGTTGTGGATTGCTGTCAGCATGACCAGTGTCCTTTATATGTCACCGGCTGCTTCAAGTTAGAACACATAACACCCACAAAGCAGGACTAAACAACCTTCAAAGTATATTCAAGAAAGGTTTGTGGAAGCAGACAGAACTTGAGGAGAACTGAACGCAGCTCAGATGCATTCAGTTTTAAAATGCGTGATGACCTGAATGTGCATAGCCTGTTACTATAACAACACTTTATAGTGCACTACTTTTGGCCAAGACCCACATGGTTCTAGTCACAATATGTACACTATATATGGAAGCAATTTGGGACACAAGCATACATAACTGAATTAGCCTAGTCTCTACGTAAACACCAGGTACCAAACAAGACCAAATTCAACAACGTTCTACTTAGTTCCAAAATCGAATGTACATGGCATCTACATATATTTAGCTAGCTAGATTACATAATTTCACCACAATTCAGCAATTGGTAAAACTAACACTAGGGTAGGTAGTGATCTGAAATACCTTTTAATATCCTAGCCTCAATCTGAGATTACGTAATGTAATAGTGAGACTGCGCAGTCCAGTAGCGCTTTAACGCTTATTAGTAAAAAACAATGCCACCACTAGTTTCTAAACATTCAACTACCGTTGACAGCGAGCGTACCGTTACTTCTGAGTGATGCGGTTTAACACTTCGATCAATCGATACATTTACAATTCAGCCCTGCTATGTACAGAAAATATCACTCCTCTAGTCAGGTGTTAGTAACTAGTTAAATATCGTACGAGCCACAAACAAATATTCTACGCGCTAGCTAGCTAGACTGCAAGCTAACACGTTAGTTAATCTGGTTTGGCAAGCTGGAAAACTAGTGTTAGCAAGGTAGACATTCCCTAAACACGTATAACATGTCATGGCAAATCGACTACCTTGATTAAACGTATTAATAAATCCTGAAAACTATAGCTACCTGTCAAACGTTCATTAAAGGATACAGCTATTTCGGGTTATCACTATTGCACTAGACACAATTCAGGCTACCTAGCTAGGTACCATTTTCGGCACGCGCACTTTCAACGCTACTAGCTGTAATGTTACCTCTCTTTCTTTCCCGTTTTACTTGCATCTGTTTCTTCTTCTGTTTGGTACTGAATGGCTTTTTCCGAGGCATGTTGGCTTAAAAATAGTTATACGTTTAATACAAGTTGCAGTCTTCTCTTAGCTCAGTCAGAGATACAGTTAAGCTATTGTCAAGTTTCTAGATTCCAACACTTTTCACCGACGCCATATTATCCACTGCAGTCAGAATAGACGAGACCAGTGACACTTTCAATGTTGACGAAGTTTAAAAAAACATTACCTTGTAATACATTATCATACACTTAATTTTTGCTATGTAAATGTAATTATTTGAAATGATTGTCTTACAAAACATAGCAAGTTTTAACTAAATAAACAAAAACATTTACAAAATGGTACAGTCCACACAAACCATAACTACTGGCTGAAAGAAAAGTATTCAAGTATTTCTGGCTAACTACTGAAAATGATAGACTTTTAGATGTTATGACTGGCACTCAACGCTACCACCTTTGCTAAGGAGGCAAATTATGTAACATTCAGAACCATTCAAATTAACATTCAAATCTATGATCATCTGTGTTACAAGGAAGTTATTTACAGTTTGATCATGTTTCAAAGTAATGTATTCAATGGCATCATGCAGATCAGAAACATCTCACCCCTCGGATATGCTATTAATTGGGAAGCCAAATATAGCAAAATCCCATTTATTACTCCACATTTAACCTGTAACTTTTGTTAAAGCCAACTTTGCTACGCTCACACTGAGACAGCCTTGTTCCAAAATTGATTATATCAAGCGACCTCGGTTCACTGAGGATCAGACTGAAAGGTAATCAAATCTCCTCAATGTGTTACAGTGACAGAGAAAAGTGAATTGTTGGATTTCACAGGATGTTTTTATTTTTTGATGAGAGAAAACACACTGTATTCTCAGATGTGACAGTCTATTTGTAATGGAGCATAAACTTTAGTATAAGAGTAGTGGAAGTATCGGCAGAATTTTGCATAACAATGATATTCTTAGGACACAACCACAAAAAGAAATACTACAAGAATTACATAAAACCAGAACCAGTCATACAATTCATTTTCCAGTTCTTACAAGGTCATGCGAGATAAACAGGGCACTATGATTGGCTTGTGAACTGATAGGCTAAATGTCAGTATTAGAGAATATATAGTTTGGTATAGATAAAACATTTATTTTTTTACACAAACGCACGCACGCACACGCACGCACGCACACACTATATATTTTGAAGCTAATAGGGCTTTATATTCTTAAAAAAAACTGAGCCTTACTTCCCTTTTTTCAGTGAAAAAATGTGTCTATCAGTAAAATGTACAAGGTAAATTACAGTAACCGTAACAATGACAAGGTAATCGAAATCTGAAAGTATCTGTAGGAAAGTAGAAAAATTTACTTTCACAGTTATCTGTCAGTTTTCATTAGGCACTTCCCTTACGTAACCATAGCAAATTTGTGTTTGCAGGGAAGAGCAGTAGGATATACTGTAAAATAGCAAAAGGAAAAAAGAAAACAGTCTCTATTTGGGTCACAGTCCTCTGACTTTTTTGTCTCTCTTCCTCACCACTGCGTTAACAAAGAAACATTTCTTTACCAACAGCGGACACTAGCCATCATTTAGACAAGAGCACAAAAACCCAAACCAACACAACCCAGGCATAATGAGGTCAAAGTGTACAAAGACATTTGTACAAGAAAGTACAAAAAGTTCACCTTTCCCAGATTCCTCCATCTATGTTTCAACATTTCTTTTCTTCCTCTTCCATTAGCCATCTTTCAGGCACAGTACCATCTTTCTAGATCCTCTCTGTATTGCTTTGATCCAGTCGGTCCATAGGTATCCTCCAGTTTCAGTCTCTACCACTCCCTCCCCCACCCCTATGAGTTTAAGTGCTCCACCTGGATTGTGGAGGTTGCCACAGTTAGACACAGGTCCTTGTGGGCGGCTAGGTCTGCTACGCTGACTGTTTTGAACTGGATGTCCCCTGCAGAAACGGTCTTATACTGGTGCAGGTCAAAAGGGCAGGATACAGTCTCTGTCTGGGAGTAGCTGCCCTGGTTTTGCACCTGGTTCTGTCCCTGACCTCCACCTTGTCCCCCTCCTCCAACTCGGCCTGCTCCGGTGTCAGTGCCTTCTCTGCCTTGAGAACCTCCCTGGTTCTGGTTCTGGTTCTGCTGAGTCTGCCGTGCTGCAGCGACAGCGGCTGCAGTGAGTGGGTCTGGGTTGTGTTTCTGCATGTGTTTTACCAGGTACGTCTCCTGAGAGGATTAGACAAAGTTGACTTTAATTATGACACCAGATTTAGTATCATTACACTTTATATCGCTGCAATGCTGAAAATATAACATGCTAAATACACCCATTCACATGTTCATAAAGCACACATAAATGCTAAATGATCCACTGTTCTTCGACAAGACAATTAAAAGGACTCTTCAAGTATGACAGCCTATAATAACAATGTATCAAAAATATATACTCTGAGGCAGTGACTTCACCACCAAACTGTTTTCTACAGAAACATGGCTCCAACGACTTGGGAAAGTTAAATCATTTTAAAATCGTCCAGTACTTCTCTCAGACCTTGATGTATTCACATGACACATGCATGCACACAAGTAGTGTGTTCAATGGGAGAGGTGAAAACAAAAACGTTGTTGGTGGAAATCAGCAATTAAACTGGGATATTTTGCATTATGGTTTGAATGAATTCCACATTATAGGACATAAGACGGGAGGAGAATGTGACGATTAACATAACTGAATGGTTCAAACAAAAGAAATGGAGAGTTATGGAATATCTGAGTTAAAACCATGATCTTAATCCTAAATGGAAGGTTTTGAAGAGGAATGTAAAAGCCCTAAAAAATGGGTAGAAGAGCAGGGCAAATATGCCTGCAAGTCAGGTTAATTCTGCCCAAGGGGAATTCACTTATTTCAAGGACATTAGATGTGTTATTAATACATTGTTACAAAAAAATGTAGTTACATGTAAAACTTGGCTAACTATCTGCTAATAATCTTGAATCAAATATCCATGAGTCCAAATAGCTTTTGTTAAATGACATTTTCCAGGACGTATTTACATCCCAACAGGAGAGTGGCATAAGTGAAGCAGGTAAGAGTCTCATGCAGTGTATTTACTGTAATAAAAACAGACCGAATCCAGTCTCATGCAGTGTATTTACTGTAATAACAACACACTGGATTCAGTCTCATGCAGTGCATTTACTGTAATTACAACACACCGGATCCAGTCTCATGCAGTGTATTTACTGTAATAACACACTGGTTTCAATTTTCTATGTTGTATTATTGAAAGTGCTGATGTTGCTATGTACATCCACCCACACCCACACAGTGAAAAATGTCAGTATGGAGAGGCCAAGATCAAAAGTAAACATGCTTTGTGTCTGGGGTACATCTCTCACCGAGGTGTATGTGCGGTTGCAGAGACCACAGGAGTAGAGCTTGGCGTGTTTGACTGTGTGGGTGGACAGGTGTACTTCCAAACTTGCCGCGTCCGTGTAACCACGGTTACAGTTAGTACACTTGAAGGGTTTGTCCTTGTTGTGCTGCCTTCTGTGGGACTGCAACAGAACAGGATCGTTTAGCAAACCAAACCACAACACAACGGAGAGGAGCCAAGGTCACTCAGAATATTTATGAGTCACCTGTAGGTTGGACAGTTGGGTGAAGGATTTCTCACAGCCCGGATGAACACACTTGTAAGGCCTGTCTCCAGTGTGGATTCTGCAAAAACATGTATCACACACAAACTATATGAACCACAAGAAAAGACTGAAGAAAGTACAAATGGACCCCCCCAGTTTTAATTCTCCTCTTCAAAGTTTCCAGTTCAGATGAGGGAGATAAACAAGCCACTGTAGACTATTGAGATGTTCTCTGAGAAAAAACTAAAAACTCACTATTTAGATATAAAGGCTATCTAGTTCCCACGGAGACAAGGCAGAGATGTAGGAAGGCAAGCTCACCTGTTGTGCTGCTGTAGATGACTGAGCTGTCTGAAAGACTTCTGACAGAAAGAACAGCTGTACGGCTTCACCCCTGTGTGGATGCGGATGTGTTGGGCCAGGTAGCTGGAGTTGGCAAAGGACTTGGTGCAGTGGGGACACTTGTGGGGCTTGGCCTCTGTGTGGTTTCTGGAAGCAAGAAGAGAGATGGAGAAAGAAAAACAGAACAATGTTTCTTTTTTTAAGCCTTGGTCCAAAAGTAAATCACCCTCCTAAGTACTCAGTACCTGCCTGACCTCTACTATGTCCTAAGCAAAATATTGCATGGCGACAAAGCACAGCATTTCTACGTCTCGACAATCCACTCTGACTTAACCTCTGTTCAACCTTCAATCGGATCATGTATGCCATGGTGTCTGATAGTTAGCGAGTGTGTGTGTGTGTTTGTGTATGTGTGTTTGTGTATGTGTGTGGAAGAGAGAAGCAGCGAAGAGCAAAGAACACCGAGCAGACGGACTGAAGAAACAGAGAGGGACTGAAAAACACCACTCGCAATCACCTCAACACACTCAAACCATCTTCCACAGGAATCCACACACAGTGCTAGCAGGCGATAGAGGGCAGGGGTGAGGGGGGGCGGGTGAAGCCTGCGGGGTGGAGCAGGCGGAGCTGCTGTGAGCAGTACCGTGTGTGCTGCTGTAAGTGACTGAGCTGTCTAAAGGACTTCTGGCAGTAGGAGCAGGTGTAGGGCTTGGCTCCGCTGTGGATGCGGATGTGTTGGGCCAGGTAGCTGGAGTTGGCGAACGACTTGGAGCAGTGGGGACACTTGTGGGGCTTGGCCTCTGTGTGAGACTTGGAGTGGATCTGCATGTCTGACTTACTGAAGAAGGTCACGGCACACATCCGGCACCTACAACACAGAGAGACAGACAGACCAGGAGGGAGGGAGGGAGGGAACAGATGAAAATACAAAGGGAAGGACAAGGAGAGACAGGGACGTGGGCAAGAGAGGAACACAGTGGAAAGAGGGAGAAAGAACAAGCAAAGGGCAGCCCAAGGGGGGGGAGGACACACCAAGGGGGGAGGACACACCAAGGGGGGGAGGACACACCAAGGGGGGGAGGACACACCAAGGGAGGGAGGACACACCAAGGGAGGGAGGACACACCAAGGGAGGGAGGACACACCAAGGGAGGGAGGACACACCAAGGGAGGGAGGACACACCAAGGGGGAGGACACACCAAGGGGGGGAGGAGCAGAGAAATAAACAAAGGATGTGAAAAAAGACGACAAGAAAGAGGGTGAATCAGTATAAACAGAAGGAGAAAACAGCAGATTCTGCTGAAGCAAGAATGACAGAAACAGAATGAGAAATGAAGGCTACTAGAGTATGTAGGAGAGACAGAGACTTGAAGAGAAAGCCAGGAAGAGTGAGACAGGGCGATAGTGTGTCCAGTGTGTGCGGGATGCGTGATGGATGCAGAGTTTTCCCATGCCGCAGAGACAACACACCAGCTGCATTTACATAGGCACACCAATTCTCATCTTATTTTTGGTCACTAATCAGATCAGCTCGGAAAAAGCGAAGCCATCAGATGACACTCGGAACAATTAGTGAGAAAAAACAATCCAAATCGGGTGTCCTATATAAACACAGCCAGAGTGAAACAGTTTGACCTCTCACATATGAAGCAGATGTGTGCTGCCCCAGCATGCAGTGGAGTCTGTCTGTGTGTTTGAAGTGCCAGTTCCCATCAGCACCTAGTGTCGATATCCACAGAAGCCTGAGTCTAACCTCTCTGCCCTGACTATCATCTACAACATACATACACGTGTGTAGGCATTCCACAGCAGCACATTCCTATGGGGATGCAGAACAGGGGCTTTCTGGCCCTTCCGTGACGTTGTAGAATCCTACCTGTAGGTTTTGTTGCCATCTTTCCCACCATGGTCTTCATTTGCGAGGTCATACGGGTCAGTTGTATGATGCTGCGAAGACATAACCACCTAAAAAAAATATATATATATATATATATATTAGAATCAAAGTAATCATAATGTAAGGCACACCGTCTTGACAAGTCTTGTTTTCTGTAATCCGGCCCCCATTGTCAGAGCTAAGTCTGGAAGTCGTTTTTCTGTGGAAACGTTTTTTTGGGTTACCATGGTAAGTGCCTCACCTGCCCTCCTGACGCTAGATGAGCAAGGATCAGTGCCTCATTTCCAGCAGAAAGGGTGTGGCCCGTGGCAGGCCCCACCCTCCCTAGAGTAGACTTCTTCTTCCTGCCCCGCTTTGATGGTGCTGGCATAACAACCACCTGTGGAGTTCCACCTTCCTGTTTCTTGTCTAAGGAGGTGACAGAAAGAGACCTTGTCAGTGACAGTGTCTAAAGCCATGGTGTTAAAACTGATGAATGTTAATATAATGTAAACTCTGCAGAAAGATATTCACATGTTTCATCTCACCCACCACCCAAGCCTCTTTTCAACACATCAAGAGTTTTTTGGAGGTTGATGGAAATTAAAGGTGGTATGTGGATTTTCTGTGTCGATTTTATTTTGAGACTAACAAGTTAGTTTACATTATCTACATCAAACATTAAGAGTTTTCTAGCCCACAAAACAAAGTAAACTACTTCACTCTCAGAATTATATATAAAGTCTCAGTGCCTTTAATCCTCATCGACATAATCTATACAATTTTCAGCTTTCTCCATCGTTTTGACACATTATTTCATACTTTTCCAACAGTCCAGAAGAAAATCAGGTTTGATAACATATGAAATGTTATTTTCTATTTTCAAAACAATCAACAAAGGAAAAATTTGTAAACCAATAGACTATCCACTTTTTAAATACATCTCAATGAGGACAATGAGGTAAAAATGTAGGTGGGTGTGGTCTAATCTCACTAGTATAGTGAGATTAGTGTGTGCGTGTGGCGTATATATGATTACATTTACAAAAGCAGCCCAATTAACTTTCCCTGACTATTTCCAGGTCTTTTCAAACCAGCTCTGAAAGCCCTCCTGATAAGATCTGTTGTGGTGAACGCTAGAAGAGATTAAGGCTGTGTGAATTAATGGGTGCAAGGTCCATACTTGGACCGTCCCGCGTGTCTACACATCACCTGGTGCGTGCAGCGTAGAGACAATCATGGTGGTGGTGGTGGGGTGTCCGGAGACAAAGGACTGGGAGGACGCGGCAGGGGACACCAGCTGCGTGCCTTGAGGCGTGGTGATCACCAGACCGGCTGCGGACAGAAAACGACAGACCAAGCGGACGGCCATGGTCAAACGACACGCCGGATAAACACTGTACCAGGACACGGTGATCCTGGTCCTTGAGGGCCAGGTTCCTCAGGTTGGTCGTTTAAAAACCAGAAAGGCCCATCGAGGATCAGGGTTGGTCTGTTTGGGTAACTACTCCGGTTGGTCGGAGAAATACGCACCTGCCGTCATGATGCCAGTGGAAGGTACGGGGACCACGGTGATGTTCTGGGTGTGAGGGGGGTGTAGGTGACCACCCTGGCCCTGCCCCCCTCCCTCCTGCTTGGGGACCGTGAGCACGGCCGTCTGGTAATGGGAGGAGGAAGAGGGGAATGAAGTGGTCTTCTCCTGGTCTTTCAGCTGCTTCAGGAACATGGTGTTCTCAATCTGACAGACAGATTCAAAGGAAACACTGTTGCAAAGTGATACACCCAGAATCTTGCGGGAAGCAGGGGTTTGCAACAAAGTTATAGTTAAACAAAAAGACACAAAGGCCTGTACCAGACCTATTATACGACATAAAGCAGAGTGCCTGGATATACTACTTTGTACATTTCACAGCTCATGTTAAGTATTAGCTAGAACTCCAACCACAATAGTAATTTCTTGTGAAACGGTTGTCAAAGCACATCATTCTTTAAAAAGAAAAATAAACATACAAATCTATACCGCTGCGTACATCCAGCAGAGACGGTAGTCATCTATTTGTAGCAGTAATCTATTTGCACTTCTGGTTAGATGCTAACTCCATTGTGTTGTACTGTAGGAGTACAAAGACAACAGACCTGAATCTAAAGTAATCTAGCTAAGGAACTACACTTCCTTCCTAGTTAGCTTGCAAACAGGTGTTCAAAGTATGTTAGATATGTTAAGAATAGTAGTGGGGACACACCAACAATAAGGGACTCTTCCTAAATAACGGTTATGTGGTTACGGAAGTTGCTTTTCAATAGCGAATCATTTGGGACTCCTATTTGACTACAGCAGTCTCATTTATCGCTAGTACTAATCTTTGCAGTGTGTTACAGACTTATTTTCTATTCTATGCTGTTCCTCCTATAAGTTCCTGAATAATTCAGTCTTAATAATTTTCTATGCAGAAGCAATAGCATGTTTTTCAAGCAGGACAGACAATGGCAGGTAATGAGCAAGTGCTTTATTCATGTTAAAATGCATGCAAATAAAGAGTATTTGCCAGGTGCCAAATGATCACATACTGAGCTGCCAATCTAGCTCTGAATCTCAACAGTAATGGCTTGAAAAGGTTACATGTGGCCGTTAGAGAAAATCACCAGGTCTGAACACTTTCTCAGCGAGTTGCCTTTTGTACTTACTGTATGGGTAGGTTACTCTGGATAGGCATTGACAGCTCAACAAGACGTTTTGTATCACCTGATGAAAACTATTTTTTTTATATTTCACACTTTAAAATGACATTACGACCGTTTTGATCAGCATATTTCATTGATGTAATGCATGCAATGCTTGACATTTATTAACATGCCACTCTGGATAAGGGCACCTGCTAACTGACTTAAAGGTAAACAGAGTGACCCTAACCCTAACCCTAACCTAACCCTAACCCATGGGCTATTGTCAAAACATTTGATTGCAACAATAATTACATAGGAAAGCTACTTCTAAAATCCTGAACGTGTGAGCAATGTTTGCATTGCTTGCAGCTCCACAGGATAAAGCTGCATGAAATTTGAATTAAAATTGCAAACATTTCTATAATCTTAGTAGAAATGTGTAGTAAAGAAATTGTCTCAAACATTATTGAGATTCTGTGGGCTGACAGGCCAACATTGCCCATTGCCCCTCCCCTGGCCTCGCCCCTTGACACACACCTGAACACACCCACCACCTATGCCTCAGTTTATCCAGCAAACACCCTGCAAGATGTTCAGTGATTTACCTGTTTTCATTCATTATTTCTTGCTGATATGTTAGAAACATTACTTTGGTTTCCAAAGTCACTATTGTAGGCAGAGCGTGGGGCATGGTGGTCCCTAACAGATTATTTGTATTGGCTCTTGACTTGTGCAGAATCTGTCCATGGCGCTTCACAGGTCTGTGAATCCTGCCTAGCAGTGTGTCAGTATATATACGACAATACATAGGGTGCGCTGTTCCAAGTTAGCGGAAATTGGAATCTCTCACTGTACCAGACATCTCAGTCTCCCTCCAAACAATAAAACGTTAACAAGGCCAGCAGCGCCTCCTTTCTGACCCCCTTCTCCAACTGCTTCTGAAACAGTGTGGGTGCAAATCCACCTGCGAAACCCTTGCTTGTAGCATAGTAAATTATAATTTCATGTTTTTGCTAGGCTTAGCTAAGCATTAATAAAGTTGCCAGTTGCGTTTCCACTAAGACAAATTATTTTAGTGGAACTGACAAAAAAGCCCATGCGGGGTATGTTTGTAGATAAACATCTCTACACACCTTGCCTACATTAAGCCTTTGCCTGTTACTCAAGGACCCTACCTTGTATTAGGGTGTATTTGAGAATCATTTAATAATAACACAGGTATTTGGTTGTGGCCAACCTTCCACCTGGAAAGCTTCTGTATGCCGAACCCAAATCTAACCACATTTGAGCCTAATCATTAAAGGCTTGTGTGTGATTCAGTGTTGAATCAAGAGCCTGCACACTGAGCAGTTCTCCAGATAAGAGGAGCTGATGTGTTTTATAGAGTAGCCAAACAACAGTTATTTTACTTGATGCCTTGGTCAAGAGCGCAATTGTAGGCGATTGCAAAATATTGGCATCAGAGACAAGCTACCTTCTGTTTTGATTTACATGGGCTACGAATAGATGCTGTCAGTTATTGTGGTAGGGGGAGAGACATTTCAGAGCCGTGACACCCTGGTTTAATGGACCAACTTGGAAAAACACAGCTTCTGCACTTATTTAATTAAAGCCATGCACCGTCAATGATTTACAATAAAACACTGTATACATTTACCGTAACATGCAAATGTGCAAAGATTCTAAAATTGCAATTAATCACGATTAATTATAGAAACATATACAATTAATCGCAATTTACTATTTCAATCATTTAACAACAATGATACATACATAGTCCCTTCTATTACCCTGGGGCATCAGCATTTGGCCCTTCAACACCACTTCCAGCTGCCTCTTGTCTGCCATCCAGGGACTGACCATGATAAGTTTGAGCTGAATGCCTTCAACGATAGGAAGAGAGCTATGCTGTGTTCCCCTCTAGATGTGTTGGGTGTTACTCAAGGCTTGCCATAAAAGCAGGTGACAGCTTACGCATTTGGCCCAGGGAAATTTCTCAACTATCATGGGGACTTGGACCATGGCAAGTTTTCTATTCTACCAGTCAGTTTTCTGTGCATCCAACTAGTTTCCCGTATCTACATCAGTCCTCAATGAAAGGGCAAGAATGACAACCAGTAACGTTCCAGGCCCTGAGGTCAAGCACTGCTCTAAACAATGCTATGGGCAGGCTCTGCTCAGGCTGTAGCAGGAGGGAGGCTAGTTGTGAACCTACATGCTAGGTGGAGAGCACATTCTCTGGCCAACAACCATGTTTGAGCTTGCAGACGCTTCAACGACCAGGAGTCGCTAGAGCATAATGAGGCAACCAAATCCGAAATAACTGTTCATATAAAGTATTTGATCGGCTGCGGATTTTGTACGTTTGACCACAGACAAAGAAATTATCAGTCTATAATGTTTATGTTAGGTTTATTTGAACAGTGAAAAATAAAATAACAAAAAACACAGCCAAGGCAACAAAGGAGTGGCTCAAACAGAAGCACATTAAGGTCCTGGAGTGGCCTAGCCAGTCTCCAGACCTTAATCTTATGGAAAATCTGTGGAGGAAGCTGAAGTTTCGAGTTGCCAAACGTCAGCGTCAAAACCTTAATGACTTGGAGAAGATCTGCAAAGAGGAGTGTGACAAATTCCCTCCTGAGACGTGTGCAAACCTGGTGGCCAACCACGTACTAAGTCATGCTTTGCAGAGTAATTTTTTTGTTGTAATTTTGTCTCTCATTGTTCAAATAAACCTAACATTAAAATTATAATTTTAATGGTAAGAAATCAGCAGGGAATCCAATCCTTGTTTCCCTCACTGTATACTGGAAGTTATGTTGCATCATAATCCTTGTGAAACCTAGCGGCCCAGAATGACTGCTGCTCTTTGTGTTATTTCTGTGTTTATTTAATCTATAACGAGTTATTCAATCTACTTCAAGGTCTGCATTTCATGTAGGCTTACACCACCTCAACATCTGAATCCAACTTCAGTCTTGCAGTTCTGAGAACTTGCAAAAATGTCCAGTTGACTTGAGTTTAAAGTTAAATGCCTTAAAAATTCACCTGACATTACATTATTACCATTATTGCCAATGCAATATATAGTGCTATTCTCACACGTCACATTTAAATATGTCTGGAAACTGTGACTTATCAATACCTCTGCCTATACATCCCTAACACTTTTATTGTATAGTGAACTGATGCAAGTATGTTGAGAAATGCCACATTGTCCTGACAACATTTAAGAATTAAAACAGTGAGGCAGGGTGAGCCCAAAGGAAACACAGACCTCATCTAAAGTAGATATAAAAATCCCCTATGGTACAAATTAATAGCGGATATGAATGGTAACACAAGCTGCACTCATACTTTCCCGCCAGGTTGTAAGAGGATTATGACTCAATTTTTATGACAATTTCAGTTAATACAGAAGACTTGGGAGCCAATGTTTTTCTATCTTGAATTTGAACAAGTGCATTTCCCTGCAACACTTACCTGTCCTTGTACAGGCACAGGGGACCAGAAATACTGAGAGTTAAAATGGGAATCCTCCATAATTTCTGCAATGGAAAAGTAAAAGAATATCAAGACCACAAAGAGAATGGGGGATCACCACACTCATCAGTTTGAATAACACTGGCTACATTGTTGCCGATTTGACTGACAGCAATTGGCACGTTTGGTGAAGGGCAAGTGAATGTAATACGAGTAATTTTAGAGAACGTATGACGTTGTGGTTAGTTAAAGCTGACATATTTTGTCATATCGCAATGATGCCACCCTATCATCAAACCGATTTCACAATAATATGACTTACTTGGGATAATTTATAATCTACAGAAAATCGTGGAACAAGACGAAAGAGAGTACTGACAAAGATGGCATTACAAGAGATTTCTCACAGAAATGAATGCATTTGGGCAAGGGGTGGTGATAACTAGAATTTAGTTAGAAAAATAGTATAATACATTAAAATGATGGCTAGCTATTTGTTACAGTAGCAAATTGCTGAGCTGAAAGTGATCGACTCCATTTCGATTCCTTGCTAGGCGTGCACTGTAGCTTAACAAAACACACGAGAGGAATGTTATCTTAGACTCTGGGCCTCGAAATGCCTGTGAAAATAGAAAAAGTAAAAAAAAGAGACGATAAAAAAAAACGAAGCGATGGGGAAAAAAAACCAATAGCCAATCTCGCACGGACTTCCGGCTGTCCAGAAGAAGAGAGGTGGCAATTCGCTCATTGGAAGAAATACTACCATTATTAGCAAAAAAATAACAGTATTTACCTCTGCTGGCAACTCTCTCCCTTCCCGGAATTCCCGCTGGCCGGAACAGTTTAGAAACTCAGTACAAATCTTTGAGTTTTTTTTCTCTTCAATGTTTTTTTCAATTTTTTTTCTTTCTTGTCCGTCTTCTATGCGCTGCACTTCCTTCGAGGAAGGTCGAAAAACAAAGCGCTGTTTGTGGTGATGTAATTTCCGGCGAGTAAGGTCTATTTTATGGTCATTGCTAGAAGGGATACATCTCATGTTAAAATGACATCATACTCTAACTACGGACGGCTCTGAACTCTGACTTTTCACCCCATAACAAATTTTCTGTTATGTTAAAATAAGTTATTCATTGTA
>JACXGJ010010240.1:0-22364 GCA_016801105.1 Esox niger | reverse complement strand
CTGGCCCACAATGCCAGGCTAGACTCCCAGAGG
Organism: Esox niger; assembly: GCA_016801105.1. Lineage (NCBI taxonomy): Eukaryota > Metazoa > Chordata > Actinopteri > Esociformes > Esocidae > Esox > Esox niger. Next base: position 22,331 of record JACXGJ010010240.1, on the reverse strand, counting down.
AGCAGTCATTACTCCCTAGTCCCTCCTCTGGCCCACAATGCCAGGCTAGACTCCCAGAGGAGCAGTCATTACTCCTCAGTCCCTTCTCTGTCCCACGATGCCAGGCTAGACTCCCAGAGGAGCAGTCATTACTCCCCAGTCCCTTCTCTTGCCCACGATACCAGGCTAGAATCCCAGAGGAGCAGTCATTACTCCCCAGGATCATTAGTTCCAGTGGCACCCTGTTAAACCTGCCAAGCAGGTCAAGGATTGCTGCTTCGCTTCACATTACTTTGTCTGTGATGCTGCTTTTGGCTGGGCTCCTCTGGCTTCATGACAACTTCTCACCTCTGGCTGGCTGGAAGTAAACAGAAACATCATAGACCTTGCAATATGACCACCACTCCCCTTTATCTGGCTTTGACTTGCTGAAATTGGATGTTGTCCTGTGATGCCAACTTTGTGAATATATATTTATAACTATATAACCTTTTTTGTCATACATGACCTTGCTGTTTTACTGCTTACTCGAGAGACATTGCATAGCAGAAAATATACTGTCATGGGACGACTGTGTTTATGAGGGGCAAGCTCTTTTTCAATGCCAGACACAAAGGTGACCCTAGAATCTGTCCACTCACTGAGCCTAAAAAACCTGAAAGATGTTGTCGAACATTTCTGCAGATTTACGGATTTATTTTCATTAGTATAACAATTAGCAATACACCGATTGGGAGGAATGATACCAATATACCAACTTGTGTTGATTACAGTGGTCCAGCCACTGACCCTGGTACTCATGTACTGCTGCAGCCTGGGTCTGAACACGGCCCACTGCTGTCTGCAAGAAACTCCCCTCTGTCCTTCCCCCATTTCTTGTTTAATGAAGCAAAACAAATGCCACAACAAATGCCTCGTTTTAAACATACACCTACTTGCATTAAAAAGTCAAACAACACAACGGCGAATTGTAAAAATGGTTATGGAAATGTTTCCCTCTGTGAGTTAACTGACTGTGGTGGTGTTGTCCCACAGGAGCCTTTATGTTTCCCTACTTCATTATGCTGGTGTTTTGCGGGATCCCACTCTTCTTCCTGGAGCTCTCCTTCGGACAGTTTGCCAGTCAGGGATGCCTGGGAGTCTGGCGGATCAGCCCCATGTTCAAAGGTGAGCCTGGTAACAGCCACAGCTGCAACTGATCAGTTAGTTCAAAGGTGAGCCTGTTAACAGCCACTGCTGCCACTGGTCAGTTAGTTCAAAGGTGAGCCTGTTAACAGCCACTGCTGCCACTGGTCAGTTAGTTCAAAGGTGAGCCTGTTAACAGCCACTGCTGCCACTGGTCAGTTAGTTCAAAGGTGAGCTGACAGCCAGTCCCACTGTTGATTGGCAGCACTGTCATTCTTCTCCCCCTCCCCCTTCTGTCTTCAGGTGTGGGTTACGGGATGATGGTAGTGTCCACGTACATCGGCATCTATTACAACGTGGTGATCTGCATCGCTTTCTACTACTTCTTCTCGTCCATGACCAACCTGCTGCCCTGGACCTACTGCAACAACCCCTGGAATACAGCCAGCTGCAACGGCGTGGTGACCCCCACAGGCATCAATGGCACCCTGGCCAACGCCACCCGCAGCCTGGTCACCGGAGCCGCCCAGGCAGCCGTGGAGGTGGTCAATAAGACCAAGAGGACCAGCCCCAGTGAGGAGTACTGGAAGTAAGGCCCACCTCAGACTTGGGGTTTTCTAGATTTAACTTGGAGAGCACGTTCCCGATTTGTGAAAACCATGACCTGAGTGTACTGTAGTGTCGCACAATTTTGGTAACTTTCTCTGAACATTCAGAAGTCCCGGTTGGAAAATTCTGGATTTCCCTATGGTTCCTTTCTATTTCCAGAAATCTTCCAACCCTCATTTCTGGAAAACTTCTGGAATTATCCATATTCTGTGACATTATGTAATGTAAGTACTGCCTAGTGGTTTAAGGTTTGGGCAATTCACCAAAAGGTTTGATTTACAGAAATGTGTCTTTGTGCCCTCGAGCAAGGTACTTCACCCTAATCAGCCCCGTAGGTGTCTTTAGATAAGAGTCTACTAAATGACTGGAGTGTATTTTGGGGAAATGATGTGGGAAGGAGTGGGCACAGCTGGCTAGGAGACAGCTCCAGCCCATGAAAGACACAGGATTAGATGCCGCATACGACTGCTTTGAGATCTCTATAAAAAAGTAGCCCCTGACATCTGTAAGCCCATCAAATATGTCAGACTGTAGGATTAGTAAACAGGAGTGTGTTTGTGTGTTTTTTAACGCAATGTTGTTTGAGACACTCGCTGCTTCAGTGAAGAAAACCAGTCCTGTCAGAAGGCAGGCCTGTTTGTTCTTCTAATCCTGGCCGGCGATTAATCATCCGGCGTTCAACAAGCATCGCTCAGACTGGGTCTGATGTACACACATTCAGATGTTAGTGTATTGATAGTAGAACTTCCTAGACAATCATATTATTTGGATGTCGTGTGAATGGAGAGTGGTGTTGCTGTTTTACGGCCCTGGCAGAGAGAACAGGGCCCATTCAAATGGGTCCATTAATGGTTTTCTAAATGGATTGTGCTTAGCTTTCCTCTTGGGTGGTGTGTATCCTCACTATACCATGAAAGAAGTTGTTGTTCCTGCCAACTGTCAACAAAGATAATCCATTGCGTTGGCACGGAGAGGATTTTTTTGGTCGTGCTAAAGTGTTAAAATATGAGCTTTGCTCACTGCAGTGCAAGGGTACAACCGAACAATTGTCCTTCTATATCTCCCACGAACCAACGTCAAGGCTAGCCATTGTTCAGCCCTGTGGTCCTGCCTCTATGTTCCACAGTTCTCCGTCCAGGCCTGCAGACGACGTGGTGGTGGTGGTGGTGGTGAATAGAAGCGTTTGATCAATATTATCCCTTCTCCCGCAGACACTACGTGCTCAACATCTCGGATGACATTGGGAATTTCGGGGATGTCCGCCTCCCTATCCTGGGATGTCTGGCGGTGTCGTGGGTGGTGGTGTTCCTGTGTCTCATTCGGGGGGTCAAGTCCTCAGGCAAGGTGAGAATCTGTGTCCATCTCTCCCTTGTTTCCCCGTTTACGGTCTCCTATCATCCTTCTTGGTTCTCTCATCACTCCCTCTATTTACGGTAGCCATCTATATCTGCCTCTCTCTCTGTTTAAGGTATCTGTCCATTTCTCTTGTCTCGCTGATTCACTCTTGCCGTCTTTTTCACTCTGTCTCTCTGTGTTCGTCTGTGTTTCTCTTTGTCTGCCTCATTTATTGGCATGGATGGTGGGTAGTCACTCTTGCCCTAACAATGGTTATAAAAATAATAAACATATAAGCAAGACTAGAAAAAAGATATGAACAAACAAAACAAAGAAACAAGCAACAACTGAGACCTGAAATCTATTCTACAGTATCTCTGTCCTACACTAGGCCTGGATTTTAGTCAATAAAAACATGTAAAATAACCTAGTCCTCCTTACTCATTGTGGTGTTGTTGTTGGTCTCAGGTGGTGTACTTCACAGCCACCTTCCCCTACGTAGTGCTGACCATCCTCTTCATCCGAGGCATAACATTAGAGGGAGCCGTCACCGGTATCAAGTACTACCTGACCCCACAGTGGCACAAGATCCTTGACGCCAAGGTACGAACACTCATGCAGGAAGTAGAAACACTACAGGAATTTGTCATGTGACTCCACCGATGTTGCACTTTTATAATGCCGTGCTGGAAACCTATAGTCTGCTTCAGAACATGTTTCCCGGGCTTCTTGACAAACTTGTCTGGCTCATTATGCTGTATTCACACAACCTGCCACGACTGTTTTTTGTTTTCCACTAGTCTTTTGGTCTATCAGATTTTCACATCAGACGGGGAAAAATCTGAACTGGGTTGTTAGTTTAAATACAGTCCAAGACCACATGTGAGTCAGAGTGTATGTTTAGTGTTGTGCTTCAGGTGAAGTCTGTCTGTTTGTCCAGGTGTGGGGAGATGCTGCCTCTCAGATCTTCTACTCTTTGGGCTGTGCCTGGGGAGGACTCATCACCATGGCCTCCTACAACAAATTCCACAACAACTGCTACAGGTAGGCCAGTCGTCCGTTCCTCTTCCACCACCAGTCAAACGCTGGATGGTTGGAGACTTGAATACTGATTAGACGAAAGGTGTGCTGTATCAGAACGTGTATCATGACTGGGAGCGAAACAACAGTATGTGCTGTTCTTCATTCGTAGAGTTTAATATCAATTAGGCACCTCAGGGGTTTGTGGTATGTAGTCGATACACCATTGCTAAATGCTGAATCCAGACACTCTGTGTTGCATCGTGCCTAAATAAAGCTGTTAATCGTTAGGGTACTGGTCCACACCCCCTGCTCAAAGTGCAATTTAATGGCCCCGGTGTCACAACCGCCGTCTGTGAGTTGTGCAAGTGTGGGTCATGTAGGTTTGCTGCTGCAGTGCTTTCTTTGTGCCTGGCCGGAGTGAATAGGGAAATGTCTGTGGACTCTGGGCGCGATCACGCTGCAGCGCCAGAAGAGATTAACCTGAAGGCTGCCGAATGTTAGCGGGCCGCCTCTAAATTGCAGGAATTGACTGCGCACGGCGTGACAGCGGGCGCCACACTCCACTGTTCCGTGGCCGGTGGCCAGCGTGCTGAGAGAACGCTGTAGACAGCATGAGTGAGCCTGCGGCAGTATTGTTCATTGTGGTTTACAGTAGTGAGTCTCCAAGCTTCCCTGGAAACTGAACAAGTCATTCTCTCTAGAGCACCACCTGGTGGTAAATGCAGTGCAGCAATGGACAGTGTTGCGTGAAGCTGTGCCAGTACACTGCGGCTGGGTAACCCACCAGTTGTGAAAGCAGGAAACCCATCTTACACACCACTCTTATGTAGAATGATCATGCTTTTTGATGGTGTAGTTAGGATTTAGACAGCGGCATGAATGTGTGCTGGAAGTACAATCAGTGGTGTAATGCAAAAATTTGACACAGTTTAATTGTTGAATTGGCAGTAAATAATTGCATTTATTTTACTGGTATTTGTGCTGTTGTATTCACAATAAGAGGAAAGCTGCATAGCTAGCATACAGCAGCTGTTGTGGTCCTGGTCATCCTATTAGGAAGACAGACCTGGCACCCGCGAGGCCTCTCGGCAGAGGCAGTCATATGCTGTAATTCTTGAATGTTGCTACTTTCTGGGCAAAGGATGTGCAGCCAAGCTCCCAAAGTGTTCAAGGCCATACCAGCGTATGCAAAATTGTGGGAGACGGGGCCAATGTTGATTTGGCCCTCATGTTCTAAACTAATACGTCTCCATCCTGTTTTCTGTCTTTTCATTGGTCACCCAAACAGAGACAGCATCATCATCAGTATCACCAACTGTGCGACCAGCGTGTACGCCGGCTTCGTCATCTTCTCCATCCTGGGCTTCATGGCCCACCACCTAAACGTGGACGTGTCCGAGGTGGCCGACCACGGCCCGGGCCTGGCCTTCGTGGCCTACCCAGAAGCCCTCACTCTGCTGCCCATCTCCCCTCTGTGGTCCCTGCTGTTCTTCTTCATGCTCATCCTGCTGGGCCTGGGGACACAGGTGAGCCATAAGTCTCGACTTATCAGCATAACGGTGGGGCTGTGAGAATGTGACGTTAGCACGGATCGGTGGGGCTCAACTTCACACATGGGGATTTTCTATTAACCTAATGTTTTTTCTCAGATGCTCTTGTCCGGTAAAACATTTAGAATAGAGAGGCATTGCAGGCATTGTTGTGCCAAGTGTCAACCAGTCAGTGTTTGTCCCCCGGGTGTAGTTCTGCCTGCTGGAGACCCTGGTGACGGCCATCGTGGATGAGATCGGCACAGACTGGATCATGAAGAACAAGACGGTGGTCACGGGTGGCGTGGCTGTAGTGGGCTTCCTCCTGGGAGTGCCGCTCACCACACAGGTACACGCCACATTACAAAACTGATGCGGTGACAGGGCAGTCATCTGTCAGTACAGAGGGAAGGGAGGGGGGCAATTAGGACCACTTTCAAATAAATTAACATGGACATGGAATATCTGTTACATTAAAATGCAACCACTATTATTTTCCTCCTCTAATGTTTCAACCCGCAAAACCAAGAACTGAACTTGTTCAAACCCCCCAAAATGTAGGTTTATGTTGATATTTTTTTTATGTTTGCCTTTGAAATTGTCACAGATTTTCTTCACACTTAGGCTAATTATTCCAATCAATCCAGAAAGAGTGGGCTGCTATGGAATGGGTAAACTAGCTGACATCAGTTGTTTATATGTTTGACTGACAGCGTCGAGCACCAGATCCATTTAACATTTTTCGGAGGGGAGAGAGGAGAGTGGGGGATTGTGAAAAAGGCTTGGCTTGAAAAACAGGGAATTATGTTATGACATGTTCTATATTTTGTCGATTAATATATTATATATTATTTGAATGACAAAATTATATTCCAACTCAGGAATGGCTGCTAGGGAGGGACTTTTGAATGCCCTTTAAACATCTGAGAGTTCACTCAAAGCCCAACTCATGTGGGCAAATCTGAATCAAACACCTTAAAGGGGCAATATATATACAAACAAAAATGACGAGTAGACATCTGCAGTTAATGTTTTAAGTAAACCTTTCAAATGATACTATTCTTCAAAATGTATCCGAATGTCTGAGATATTCCACATTATTCTTTCTCGCCGGTCCGTCTGTCAGTTTGCAGTGACATGTTATCTCCTTATAGTCACTTTAGACACTCGCAGAACTATCCTTCCCACTCTAAACCACCCTGGACTATTACCATTCCGGGCTTGTTCAGAACGGGAAGACCAGGAGGAGACAAGTCGTGTTACTGTTTAGAGGCAGATTCTATATAGTGCCCCAGTAACATTTTTGGTGGGTAAATAAATATACTGCAAAACGTGAATGCAATTGTATTCTTAACAAGCCTGGAGGAAATCTGTCCATTCTATTAAAATTCTCCACCTATTTTTAAATCAGGCAATATTAGACATTAGCGCTAATTATTACAAGGGCAGATGGGCAACTTACACAGACTCATGCTGGTGTTTATTTTCAGCTGGCTGGGCATAAGCTGGGTGAAAGAGAGGATGCTTGTCGCTGGCACTTTTTCATACTTTTTGGTGATAGTAGGATAAACGTCTAAACATTATTACCCAGATGCCGCACTATTTCTTCTGATCTGTTGCCTGGTTCTAATCGTGTTTGGATGCTGTTATGGGCTGATTTGCATTTTATTTGGTGGGAAAACGTTCATGTTTTGGTGTATGACAGCCAAATAAAGCTCCCGAGGCGTTTGCCTGTCAGGAATCGAGGGTTACATATATCAACAATTCAAGTTGATTGTTCCATTCATGACGCATGCCCAAACATGCTGGATGAACTCTGACGCTACTTTCCCCTGTCATGTCACATCTTTAGGCTGGCATCTACTGGCTGCTGCTCATGGATAACTACGCTGCTAGCTTCTCCCTTGTTATCATCTCCTGTATAATGTGTATCTGCATCATGTACGTCTATGGTGAGTCCAGCCGCCCCTTGGTTCTATGTGTCCACAGTCCACAGTGACATGGCAGTCGGAGAAATCCGATCAAACCCTGTTACGCTGACGGGCTGACGACATATATCGCTTTGTGCTTAGGACACAAGAAATACTTCAAGGACGTTGAGATGATGCTGGGTTTCCCGCCTCCAATCTTCTTCCGGGTCTGCTGGAGATTCGTGTCCCCCATCATCATATCTGTAAGAGTGTGTTCTCTGCCTATTGCCCTGTTGCCACTGCTGCATCTCAATGGCTTCCGGCCATGAGCTGTTTACCGGGCGTAGATTAAAAACAATCCACAAATTAAAGGCCAGCGTAATTAATAATCTACCTCCATACTACCGCAAAAGTGTTCCCTTTGTGTTTTAGAGGCTCAACCTGCCTTGCGTTGCACAATTAATCTGCGATGTATACTGAGACTAACTGTTAGAAAAAGACCTAGGGCACTGGGGATTCTTTAACCACCATAATGTTTTGTTTGTATACAATGGAATGCATTCTGACATTTCACTGATGATCTCCTCTATACCTAGTTCATCCTGATCTTCACGGTGATCCAGTACAAGCCCATCACCTACAATGATTATGTTTACCCCGGCTGGTCCCTAGCCATTGGCTTTGCTATGGCCTTGTCCTCAGTCATCTGCATACCCATCTACGCATTCTACAAGATTGCCAAGTCAGAGGGGAACACCTTTTTTGAGGTAACCTTTTCTTTTTATTGGAGATCTGTATGGGTTCTAGTGTTGGAAGCAGTCAGCCAGCATTCTAGGACAGGTGAAAGTAGTTCCAAATGTTTTTTTGTGAAATGGCAATTGTGTCCTTAGTTGGAAATTAGGTTTTTAACTGGGTTTAGAGTAAAGGGTTCTTATACCTCTCCTGGGGACCCTCTGATGTCTCTGACCTGAACTACAGTGCCTTGGGGAAGCATTCAGAACCCTTAATTCCCCCAACATTTTGTGTAATAAACTTAATTCATAATTGATTACAATTTTTGTCCATCAATCTTCACACATTACCCCGTAATGACAATGCAAAAATATGTGTGCGGTTTTATCAAAGTAAAATACGGAAATATGTCTTGTATCAAATTATTTCAGTTCCTTTATCTATACATTCGCCTTTACTGGCTTTGCACACCTGGATTTTGTCATTTTTGATTACAACAAAACTAGGGCAAGTTTTGTTGGTTCCAAAGTTTTTCCATATCACAAAGATAGTTCCCAGGAACACCGTAAGTCCCTTCAGTGCTATAGAAATGGAATCATTTATAAAACAAGCCTATAACACAGCAAAGTGTGAAGAAATTTACTGGGTCTGAATACTCCTCAAAGGATCTGTAGCTCACCTGATTCAAGTGAGCTTGACAATTAGTTGACAAGTTAATTCAGGTGTGCTAGAATATATGTAACACATGGAAGAGCTGGGGGTCCCCAGGAGAAGTTTAAGAACCACTTTAAATTGATGTTTTGTCAAAATGTGCTCAAAATTAAACGACTGTAGGGTAGTAGGGAAGTCAATGTATGTTAACAAGCTCCATTACACAACTTTCTGCAATGCTTTACCTGCCTCTGTCCATTTTAGTCATTTAGCAGACACTCTTACCCAGAGCCACGTTTTTGTACTGGTCCACTGTGGGAATGAAGCCCACCCCGCTGGGTGCGCCATGCTCTACCAACTGAGCTACGTAGGACTGATAATTCACCACATGATGAATCGTCTCTCCCATCACATTGACCTGTGAATCTTTCACCCGTCCTGCAGCGGTTGAAGAAAGCATGCAGGCCAGACATAAAGTGGGGGCCGGCCCTGAGCGAGGACCGGATAGGCCGCTATGCCGCCCCGGGCTCGGAGGCAGATGTGGAGGTTCGTCCCCTGAAAGAGGAGCTGAAGGAGAAGGAGGAGGAGAAGAGAGATGAGATCAGCCTTTCCATCCAGGGAAGCAACGGCTCCACAGCACACAACACTACCCCTAGCGCATAGAGGGCCCCTCCATCCCCCGTCCTCACCCAGCCACCTTCACCCTTTCCCACAGCACACCACACCGCACAGTGGGGGAGATCCCGCTCATTGGAGACCTTTACATATTGTAAGGGCTTATTATTTCTAACCTCTAGAGAAATTGGTCGTCATTCAGAAGAATTGTACTTCTTGTTTCACCATAATTTACCGATGCAGTTTTTCTTTTCTTTTTTTGTAAACATTTTGTTTTCTTCACTTTTTTCATATTATGCAGGAGTTGAAGTAGAAATGTCAAATTGCAAACACACTGTGTGTACATAGCACAAAAAGGAGGGGAACGCAATTGTTTTCTCTTTGTCTGTAAGGAAACCCACTCTGATTTGGCTACTTTCTTAGCAACAGTACTGACAGTTATAAAGCTGGAGACCAAATGTTCTTTGGGCCGGTGCTGTCAAAACACATACAAATGGCACTAGGGACTGGTCTTCCTATGTTTTATCCGGTATAGCTTTTGGAAACAGAACCCTCAGTTATGCTATAGTCTTCACTTAGACAGATCATGTTACACATGATGCTTTAGCAGCCAACATTGAAGTATGCCAGTGGCTGTTTAGCTGCTCATAAAAGTGTCCCGTATTTCATTTAACTAACCACACAGTTACGCCCTTGTATTTCTGATGTTAACAAACCGCTAACATTAATTACAGCACTAAATCTCCACACACGCACAAAGAGAATGTTGGTCTCCAGCTTTCTGAACAGTTACCCCAGACTGAAGCACAGGACTTATCAATGCCCATTCTCAGGATCCCAAAACAATTTAACAACTTACTGAACACGGTCATAACCTGAGGGAGGGTTTCTTTATCTCTGGCTTTACATAAGAGGGGGAACTACTAAAAAGACAACCGTAATGTTCACATACAAAAACGAATGGGTGGATGGATGTATCTCTCGGCACAATAACGTGCCATTTCTCTTAGTCTTCCAGGTATTTCCATGTGAAATGCGTCTTGAGATATGGCCTCTCACTTGTGAAGGAGGCATTCCGGTTGATGACAGAAGCAGCTAGCATAACAAGGCAGCGTTGCGCCTTAGTCTGTTATTCACACTTAGGTGTCTGCCCCAACAAGGCATGTTACCAAAAACATGTTGAAACATGCATGAACTTTAATATCTCGGTGGCATAGCTGGAGTATGTGTCTTTGTTAACTTTTTTCCCAAAACTGAGAGACTTGCATCTGCAGGTGTCTCTGCAATGGAAAATTCATGTATTTACAGGCATTTTAAAGCTCAGAGCCAAGTAGTGGTGTGATTGGATGAGGCAACAGGAAGGAGAGAGGCCATTGTTTGGCCTGGAGATGGAGCTTGTCTCCAGAAGAAAAAAAAGAAAAAAAATCAGTGATCTTTACTGAATTATGTAGTGTATATGTAGATGTATAGTATCGTTCTCGCAATAGAGTTGTCTTATTTTATCTTTATTATTGTAAAGTAACATAGTAAATAATTACGAGGCAAACATGTTTATTTTGTAAAGAAGCTACAGTATCTTAAGAAATAACAGTAATGTTTACCATTCCTCATTCATGACTTGATTTTTATCGGTAATTGTTTTATTTTTGAGTGTGGGGCGGGGGAGGGTTATTTCAGTTAGTTTGACTGGATGCTGTGGGGTTCGTGGGTACGGGTGGGAGTAGTGCTCTCACAGATTGCTGGAATTGGCAATTGCCAGGAAGTCCCGTCTCTCCATCCAATACAATGCGTCCGTACCCCATCTGTAAGGTTGCAGTTGTGTTGCGGTGGGGCGACCGCCCGTCTGTGGTCGTTAGTCCACCGGGTCTTCGCCTGGCATTAACTGATGGAGAGAGGTAGTCTGGCAAGGCAGCTGCTAAAGTGCTAGAGCAGGCAACTCGGCGAATCTTCTGATTCCAACTTTTTTCTTTAACCGTCAATGTATATACTATTGAACATCTTGATCCGACTGCATCGGCCCAGTTTCCGCTGTGGTGTATATGACTGAGTTTTACCTACCGTGTTACTTCAGTTTCTCTTCAAAGTGTCAGGATGGTTCGCTATCCAGACCTTATCCGAAATAGAAACACGACCTTGCAGTACAACTGGAGGCATATCTGACACTCAGGGTGTAGGGAGGTAGTTGGTTACTTGGTCCCAAATTGTTTCCAATTGCTAACGTAGTGTGCTATTTTTGAACCGCGACAACTGGGTTCTTGTCAAACGTAGTTCACTATCAAGGGAATTGGGAGCCAATTGGGAAGTACTCATAGTATTTGGTCAATCGAACAAATTCACAAAAAGCACAAAAGTAGTTTATATTCAGGTCAAAAGACTCCAGCTTTACTTCATTCGATAACAGACTGTTGGGTTCTCCCATGACGCTACCAAGCACAGTACGGCCACTCCAATCAACCTCTTATAAAGCGTAGCAGCGGTCCTGGGACGCTAATAGCACAGGATGTTTTTAACTCGTTTTTAATTGATCTTGAAAGGTTATGTACACAATAGAGAGACGTATCATTTAGGCTACCAGTAACTTCCCAGTTTGTGTAAACAGTCGCGCTAGAGTTCCTTCTACTATAACAGCCCTAACGGCAGACTTCGGGAACAGAATGAAAGGATGTATGATTATTCTCCGTGTCGGCTCAGGCCAGGTTGCCTCTGGATACTGCGAGGGACTTCTCTAGGACGTTAGTGTCTTCTCATCCTGTTACTGTGAACTGTTGACTCGTAGTCCTCTACTTTATGACAGTAGAAGGCATGGACAACCGCCATGCTATTACAACCCTTTGGTCTGCTGTCCCTGCAACTCTTCTTTCCTCTCAGATTCTTGTACAGTCATGTAAAAAAAAAAAATATCGGAACTGGTGTGTACGTGTTATTTTGTTTTTATTTGATGCTAGGCGGGAGTATTTTATTACTTGTAGCGAAGGTAGCCGATGTTAGGTGTAATATGTATTTCTGTGTAGTGAATACCTTGCTGCTTTGTCTATTCATAGATCAGGATAGTATCAGTATTGATGTCATGTAATTCTAATCAATCAGTAACTATCCATGGTGTCATTTTAACAAAACACAATCTACCTTCTACGAGATCTTTTTGTTTTTCTACTAAAAAATAACAATGTATTTCATTGTCAAGATATAAATCATCCATGTTCAGTGACACTACCTTTATTTTGTTCTAAAAGCCAGCGATATCAAAAGTATTGCCAAACAAAAGCTTGGGTTGAAACTTGAAATAGATAATTCTATTGGAGGTATATGACCAGTCTGCAGCTATGTGACTTTTTGGGAAAGTATTATAAGTGTTAGGACTGCATTCAATCTGTATCGCTGAAGTTCATGTTTAGAACTTTGAAATAGGCAGTTTTCTTGCGTTAGCGGTGACCGTGATGGCTGTCCATATAGCGGCTTAGTCGGAAATAAATGTTGCATTTTAAAACGCAGTCTGTAACGCTTCAGCGACACAGTGAATAGAGCCCGTCATCTATCACACATAATGGATTATGCCAACAGTATTTAGCCAACATCATGGTACTGTACTACAGTGATATCCGTTTACAATATAGCGACTGAGCTGTAAATGGCCTTTCCGATTTGGAGTATTTAAAATTTTTGTGCATATGTGGCAAAAACAACTGAACATAAATCAAACACCAAAATCAGTAACGTTGTAACTGCAATAATTGTGACAATAGATCAAGATATCAGTGTATTTCAGAAATTAAACTAATTTAATAAGGAAGGGGTTTGGCCAAATTTCTCATAACCAGAGTGATAATAGGTGACCCATGTTTTCATGTTATTCACCCTTTTCACAGGTAATATTTCTTAATTTGGTGAGAACCTTCCTTTAAAATTAAATGCATGAGCAGGTAGTGGGAAATGTGTACTCAGCAGCCCTGCTTGTACCTGGTTCTATCATGCGTTCTTTATTCTGATCTTGTCCACATTTTGATTGACCCCACCTTTCAGACATAATGAGATGCATTGTGATCAGATCTTCTCAAACACCTCCAGAGGTAACAACAGGCATTCTGTCTCTGTAGCTTTATAGCTTAGCAAATGAAAGTAAGCCCCCTGCCTTTTAAAACAATTCACAGTTAATTCAACAGTTTGTCTTAAACTAAATCAAATATTATTTTGAAACAATAGCTGTAAAAACCAGGAAATCTGATCACAAGGCACAAATATGAGATGTGGGTATTTCTGAAAATGTGGGTAAAGTCCTTAAACAAAATCAAGACTTGATGCATATTAGCAGCAGGTGCTAATGTGACACTGGGTGAACAGTAACATCTCTGACACTGTAGATAAACTCATTGTTCATCACCTCATATTGAAAACACTGTAATAAATATTTTAGATTTGGAATGTAAGTAATGAATACATGTTACTAGTAGTCCTCTACTGTACTAAAACTGTGATTTCTGTTCTGTGATTGGCTATGATCACGGAGATCTATGAATTTCTTTCTCATGCAAGTTTTTACAAGTTGTTTCAGCACTTTAAAGCAAGTCATTTGTGTTTATAAGCAACATATTTAATAATACATAACCTCCATTTTTAAATGCCTTTGAAATTGTTTATTCAAGCTGTTGTCAAATGCTCTGCTTATACCTGCCTCTTGTTCTGATATTGTCTTGTTTACACTTGTAAGATCGTGTCTCAATTAGATAATATCTTAACCAGTCTAAAAATGTGGGCACAATCAGGACGATGGAAACGTTAGAAGCAGGTATAAAGGGGGCCATTGGGTCAGCAGAGAGAAGGCAATGTTATAGTATGGCATTATAAAGTCTATCATAGGGGAGAATAAAGCACAAATGAACGGAACACAGTACTGGTATCTTATCACGTATATCTAACCACGTTTCTTGAACCTTAGGGCCAAAATCCATTGAATTGTTTTAGTCATGTCAGCTGTATATCGTAAAATGTCCAATTACAAATGATAAATAAAATCTATTTTAAAGATCAACAACCATTGTTTTCTTTTTCTGAATAGGCTACTTTAGATCAGTATTATTGAAACCTGTATTACAGGCATGTGAACATGCATCCAAATCCATTCTTTTTTTATTTCCTCCAAACCATTCACTACATGGTTGAATTGGGTAGATGAAATGTGAATGATTGCTAAGGCATCCAGACGTGTGCTATACTATGAGGCTCTGGAAAACCACCATACATGTATTATCCCTGTGTTCCCTGGTTCAATGTTGAAGACATCTAACCAATGCCTGCACTCACAGTTCTTTACATCCCTACATTCCGGGAGTGTCTCACCAGTAAAGCTCTGGTGTGAGACTGGTTTTCAAAATGTTCCCTTTCAGGAGTAGCATGCATGTGACCGACAGCAGCAGGTCACAGTATCCTCTTCTGTAGTAATGAGTTCAGGTTCACAAGGTGCTAACCATGCTGTCTCCCTGCGGTGGACTCAGGCGCCTGGCCACACTCCGCCCCCTGCTGGCTGGCCTCTGCACTGCCGGGGGAGCCGGGAGGAAGATGCTGGCAGGGCTCACCCGCACATGGCCCCCCCCTGTCAACAGACGCTGTAAGGAGGGGCCTAGAGGACTCTGTCCACTAGGGAACAAAAAGGTCCGGATGGTGACAGAGTCCGAGTCATCACGTTTAGAAAATCCTTCAGTGACAGGCTGAACAGAAGTCCTGCCGGTTCTGGCCTTGAAGCTGGGGTCCGAGGCAGGGCTGGAGTTCAGTCCAGCTGTGGGTAGTGTACTAGAGGAGTGGACAAGGCCCGGTAGGTGTCTGAACCCTTCCCTGGCGGTGAGGCCTCTATCGCAGGGACTGGAAGCCTCGGTGCTCCATCTAGGCGTCCGTGGACGTTCACGTTCAGAGCTTTGCAGAGGGCTGTGTTCATGGGGGTCGGGTGAGCAGCGTGGCTGGCCTCTGTTCAGTGGAAGTGTCCTGACTGGAGCTTCTACTAGCAGCGGACTTGGACAGTAATTTGGAGGGGGTTGGAAGTGTCGCTCCGGCTCCTCTGCAGTCAAATCCATCAACCTGAGAACAGCCACAACACCCTTAACACCTTTCGTGACAGCTGAGGTAAACCAGTTAGCCATTAGCTTGATCTTTCCACTAGATAAGCAATGTCCTTGTCAAGGAAGTATGCAAGCAATTCTTACTAGTCCTACTGATCTGACTAACATGCCTTAAGCGTTCCTAAAAATCTGGAAGCCTGAGGATGTCTGTAAAATGCATAGAAATGTTGGGTGTTAAAAATAGATATTTAGCAAAAAGTATTTAGCAGAATGGAGCCCAACCTGGAGGTTCTAGAAAAGCTGTTTTCCACAGGGTACCGGGGACGGTAGATGGGACTGAGACGGTGCCTTTTCAGATCCATCTGGATAGCTCTCCTGGCCTCCTTCAGCTCTGCCAAACAACCCACACAGTAGAAAAATCACCCGTCCGTTTGTACAACAGTCAGGCAGGCACTGCCTTGTCCCAACCCACACTTTGGCGGTCAGACAGCAGGGGGACAGACACGCCAAACACCACAGAGGCCCTTGGCAATTTAATTTTGCTGAGGAAAAATGTTAGAAATCTATTAAAGAGTGACATTAAGCCATGAATACTGGTATAGAGGATTGGTTTTTCTACAAAGAGGAGATCAGATTGCCCCTATAGATGGCTGCTCTGCTCTGCTGTGGCCTGGCTACAGTGGCGTGGGACCCATCCAATGACAGGACTCTAGTTAAAGCGCATTAGGCATCAAATAATGTCCTGGCAGAATGACAGCTAGTTCCAGGCCCTGCTCGCCCAGCTCTGAGACACCCGGGGATTAATTCTACTTGTGTCACAGAGAACCAAACCACAGGCTCAGCTCTGCATCAAGTGAATTAGATGGAGAAACAAAGACACAGGATTGACAAGTTTAAACAACACCCGGCAATCCAATTGGAAAGTGTGAGGTGAATGACAGCTGGGTTGGCAGGTTGGAAATTAGCTCCGGTACCTGCAGCTGTAGATAACGGTACGTTAAAAGACATGGGTTCAATTAGCATCGTAAGAAGTGACATCCATCGACCATTTTTCACCAGAACAGCTAGGTTTCTATAATCCAATAGTGGTGCAAAATACAATATATGTATAGTGAAATTATTTTGCCGCAGTGAACCACTAGATGGTAGTGAGGCTCAACGTATCTAATGTTTTGGATATTGTTTTCAAGCATTTTATGCTTTATTGGAAAGGAAAGTAGTGTAAGATAGAGGGGGTAAGTTTTTGCTGAAAGATCAGTCGGTCTAATTCAAACCAATGCTGTACAGCAGTATGTGTTTGCTGGACACAGCAGCTTAGGCTGTGGGAACACGATTTCTTTGAACTAAAATGTCCGGACTCAGTCATGTATGTTAGGTTTAATGTAAAGAAACTGAGTCTTTGTCAGGTTCAGACTGGCCAGATCAATACCCAATGGCTGGAGCTTCAATTGGGTTTTAGTGTGTTTATTTGCACCACAGAACACAAGTCAAAGAAAAGAAAAGGTTTGGGCTTGGTAGAAGCACATAGGGGCCTATGTACAAAAGCAAAGTACAAATACATGTGTACAAAAACAGTATGTTTGAAGCATTTGGCTAAACATCAAATTGCAAATAAAACACAGTAGTAGTAATTTGGATCAACAGGCTGATCCCTTGTCAACGCTCGGTTATTTGTGGATGATGATGTTTATACGTTTTTCATGGATGACGATGTTTTGGAAATGTAGACATAGAAATTTGAGTATATGACAGATTTGACTGCGGCGCAGCAGTGGGCTGGCTGAAGGTTATTGCAGTGTTTTGTTTGGTTGTAGATAGGAAGTAAAAGTGCTGGCCCAGACGGTATTACAGTAAATAAGATGTGAGTAAAATAAGCTGTTTTACAGGTTATGAAGCAGTCTACGTCTGATCATTTGGGAATCTCAGGATACTGTCATTCTCTCACCCGTAACAGAGGGTTCCGGAGTCTCCGAGACGTCACGCTGTGCCTGGCGCTCTTGTTCCACACACTCCTGCAAACAACACAAACAAGAACACCATGAAACAGGTCAACTACTTGAACCGACTATTTGTGAGTAACATAAAACCAAGGACCCAGCTGACTAACGAGAAATAAAGGAAAATTATGGGGGTTGGGGTGCTCCATGCCGACGGAGCCACTAAACGATCCAGCAAAAGTAGAGTTCCTTCCATAAGGACTTGGACTCGCTACACGCATCTAAATCCAGAGACGGTACGAACCGCAGCTCTAACCAACAGCCTGTTTTCTCTGCAGGCAGCCGGGTCAAATCCTCATTTTAATATACCACTGGTAATGGATGACCATTTGCTGGGAGCCCAACCACCAGCCTACCACCCTCCTGCTTGCCAGCCCTGATATTTGCTTTGAGGTGTTGACCTAAAGTCCCAATGTCTGCCACTGACGGTAGTGATGACATCCTTTCCCACTGTCTAGCTAACGGAGGGGTGTCGAGTGTCTAGAGCTGCCGACTTGCCGTCTCGGTTTGTCGGAAGGCAAACAAAACAGAAGTGGAGAGTGATCTAGACGCAGAAGAGGGTATGGGCTTGAAGCTGATGTGGTTAGACGAGCGCAGCTCAGGCTGCTTCCCGAGGCAGGTGGTGTAGCAGCCCCCGAGCAAGAACCAAACAGCAACTTATTGCCTCGTCCAGTGGTTTCCAACCAAAAGTACTGAGTCCCCGGAAAGTGCTAGGCGTGTTTGCAGAAAACACTCCAGATTCATGAGAAAATTGGCTTACTGGGGAAATAAGGGGGTATATCAGGGGCACTCCGGTTAGAGCTAAATACACTTGGTTGGGAACCACTGGACAGTACTTCTGAACCGGGCGCCGTGTTGAATGCTGATTGAGAACTACTGTACACAGCCTCCCCTTTAACTGAGAAAATGAAATGACCTAATGTTCATACAGTCACCTGGTGAAACATTAACTACCCACACCTCCTGAACAGCCCATTCGTTCTCCAAATTCTACCAGTGTCATGTGGACTTTAGTTGGAACCATGTGTACATACCTTTCAAGATGGATGGCCAGGAGATATTGGGATCATTTTGTCGTTATCTCAGACTGCCTGACTGCTAACATTCAACCCACTCCCATTGGAGGAAGTAGGACCTTGTATGTGTTTTTGTACATGTTGCTGATTGACTGCAACATGCTAATATGTGAATGAGTGCTCACAGAACAAACAGCATTACAGGCACCGTTTCTGGCTGTAATGGAAAACATGTTGATTCATTCTTTTCCGGTGTTTGAGTCCATAATTACATGTTGTTGCTGAAGTTCCTAGCTTTGACCTGTTTAACTGCCAGTATCAGATGTCAGCCAGTGTTTAATGTTATGGTTAAAGTTTGATGGCAGAGGTGGCTTGAGGTCTCAGTGGTATTTTTGTGAGTTCAGTGACGAACCACACATATTATAGACTATACAATTGCATTAAATTAGCAACGATTGTACGTTTCACAAAATCAAGTCTATTACTGTAGCGGCAGGTTCATGGCAACTATTGACAGATTCATTCATTTGTTTTTGAATTTTTTTGTACATATTAGTCCTTTCAACCTACGTGACTTCCTGGCGGGAGTGTAGCCACCACTTGGAGAATTCTGACTTCAAGAATGTGGAAGTATTTTAATTTTCCCCTCATTTTATCAGGTTAACTAACACTAGATTCAGTTTTACAGTGACAACCTGAGAGATAGTTCCAAGGAGAGGAGAATTAGGGGATGGATGAGCCAACTGGAAGCAAGGGGTGATTAGGCAGCCATGTTGGTATGACTGCCAGATTGTAAATTAAAACAGGACATCGTTAAGTGCATTAAGTGCAATGGGATCTTCTGTGACTACAGAGAGTCAGGACACCTGTTTAATGATCTGATAAATGCCACTCTAGGCAGGGCAATATCCCCATCACTGCCCTGGGGCATTGAGCTCTTTATATCATGTTGTGTGCATGGGGAACAGCGGAAGGTATATTACAAAGAAATGTGAATCCCTATTATTTCAGCGAGATACTGTAACTTTTCCTCAGATTTCTTTTGCCATATTTTAACATTGCCTTAACAAATGGGATGAATACTTATGCAACCATTTTTTTTTTATTCATCTCTGATTCATTTGTAAAGATTTTGAGAATTGTATTTGCACTATGAAATGATATAATATTGTGTGTTGAATGTGGTAATGAATACTTGTAATCCACTGCATATAGCACAATCTGTATTTGGAAGCCAATTACAGGGCACTTAGATCACTGTTGTTCCGGCCCCCAACAGCAAGTAACCCTTCCCTTGCCCTGTCTAACCTGTGGTTAGTGACTGTTTTGGGAAAAGGGGGATGTGTTAGAGGTGTCTGCACTTTGGTTTTGGATGTCTCTATTATCTGTCTTGTTTATTTTTATATGTTAAAATAAAGCACATATTCTGTTTACATTTGTAATTATTTACTTTGTAGCTTCAAATATATACATTTTTAATGGAGGTTTTGTTGACACAGATTCTGTAGGAATTTGCTTACAGCAAATTTGTTTCTGTGTGATGGGCATACAGTATAAGAGCCTTTTGGAGAGAAAGGCAGTTGACAATTGTCTCTGCTTCTGCTCTCGCTGTGTTGCCCCTGAAATCTGCTAATAAAGTAAAAAAGAGAGTGAAACTGTTTCATCACATTCAAATCCCAACCTCTTAAGAGATTTGTTCTGCGTGTGATTGCGGCGTGTAAGTGTGTTGCAGCCCAGAAGGAGATGGTTTCTCCATCTGCTAAGCTGGGAACAGCTACATCTGTGTCCAGTTGTTCCACCAGATGAGCAGAACAGAGGGGCAGCCAGCCCAGCCTCCATCTGTAGACTCCAAAATTACAGCGGAGTGCGTTCGGGAACTTGGACTGATTGGCGGATCTGCAGAAAGATCAATCTTCTGCAGAAGTGCGTTTGGCCTGATCATTGGAACAAAAGTAGCGCTTCTGGCCTATGCTTCAGCAGTAACCTTAGATTGAGGCATTGCAGGCCGGGTGTAATATAATAACATTTAGATTGTCAACAGAATGTTAAGGTAATCACTTCCATTTGGGGTGAGGCATTGACTGGTCACATGTCGTCATTTTGTGTCCAAAATGAAGCCCTATACCTGAATGCAGGCCACTACTTTTGACCAGAGGGACCGGAAATGATTGGAATCAAACATCTTTACCTGGAGAAATTGCACATGGCTTTTCAGTGCCTCGCATTCCTCGGTCAGGACTGATCTGTTAGTGAGGTAAGAACACAACTGTTAGTGAGGTGAGAACACAACGCAGAACTGCAAAGTCGTAGCATTTGATCACCTTTTAAACAAATCCTAATTTGACGGCAAGCGCATCTTCTCAAAAACAGTTTTACTGGATATGGGCTTGAATTGTGAAACAGCCACAAGCAGAGGCAGCCTGCAGAACAGTTTGTATGTTTTTAGTACACTAAACAACCGCTGCGTCCACAGAGACCATGAGGGTTTTCTTATGGTATCGAGGGAGCAGAGCCGACGCTCTTTCGCTCTCTGCTTTGTAACTATTGTAAATGTAATTTGCTTCTTTCTTCGTTAGAAGCAAAGGAATCTTCTGCATGCTGAGGTCTGGTATTCATTTTCTTACAATGGGGGCTTTTGTTCTGTGTGGGGATGGCGAGTGAAGAGGGTTGGCAAGCCCCCAGCCTCCGTCCCCTTTCTCTCTCTCTTAGCTCCCCTCCAGAGTAGACCTAGTGTTTGCATTCCCTTCCAGGCCCGGTGGGTAGAGGCTACCACAAGGCCAGAGAAGGGGGAGTCATTGCAGAGGACACAGGCAGGGAAGAGGGGAGGCAGACAGGGGGACAGGGGAGCGTTGAAGGGTACTAGGCCCAGGACAGAGGGGACGGTAAGCAAGGTGAAACATTTAAACCAGGATGGAAAGACTGAAAGTGTCCAGTCCCTGTATTGTATCGCTATCCCCTCAAATCTTAAATCTGTGTTTGTACAATGATGAGGAAACGTCTGGTCTTTCCAAAGAAGGCATACTTGGGCTGGATGTGACAGATGACTGAGGATAACACAGTGTGTGTATGTGTTAGGGAGAAAAAGGAAGAAAAAGAATGGGGCTCCCATTCCCACAGCTGGAATGATTTCATCAAATCTCTTCTCTGCCTTAGTCACATTCACCCCACGGCTCCTCTGTCCCAGCCGTCTGGAACCCAGGAACACCAGAAGGTCTTCCAGTCCCATGGGGATGGGCATGGTCTAGAACAACGCTGCTTTACATAAGGTTATTTCATAGGGCTCCTTAACTAAGACATTTATCAGGAATAGACGTTTCTGGATACACTGCCAAGTGACTTACCTCAGGTGGGCAACGACGTCATCTATGCGGGTGACATTCAGCTTGTGTCTCACGGCGTCAACTTGGTCTTGGCTCGTAGTAGAGCAGAGGGAGCTCCGCGAACAGGGCCTGCGGGACCACGGGCACGTCCAAGGTCCATTCCGGTGACAGACGAAAGGAAACACGCAATGACAATGGCTGTTTGTGAGTGTGCCGTATCAGACCGATGACAGTCAAACCTACTTTTCAACATTGGACTAACCTCTCTGACAGCTGGCTCCGGATCAAATGTATCCCAGAGTCACCGCGGTAGCCAGGGGCATCCAGGGCGTAATTCACCACAGCAGGGCTGTACCGGAACAGGTCTGCGTCTCCATCCCTGAAAAGAAATAGATCCACACGAATGACCCTGAAATAGTGCCGAGGTGTCGGGGGGGGGGGGG
>JACXGJ010010239.1:0-22366 GCA_016801105.1 Esox niger | reverse complement strand
TGTACCCTACCTTTGTCAGGTCAGGGTGAACAGAACACAACAATATACACTGAACAAAGTTATATGAGGGACATGTTGCATGTTCTGCCACTGGTCAGCTGGATGTACAATGTGCACTATTGTTCCATGTAGAATGAAATGTCATAACAAGGTTGTATCACAGCACACTTACAATCAGTGTAACAGAAAGGTTTATTGACGTTCCAGACAATGACAATGTTATTTCTAATCTCAGGAACCTGGGTGTGTCGGTATGTTCAACTCTGTGTGATATTGGAGGCATTGTGGCCCCATTCCTTCTCTACAGACTGGCTGCCATCTGGTTGGAGCTGCCGCTCATCGTCTTTGGTACAGTATATTAACCTGTTCTGACATTATTATATGTTATTAACATGTACTGTGTATGTATTTTGAGCTTGGAAAACATGTCCTACATGTTCAGGCCCACATATTAAGGATGAGGGATTTTATTATTTTTTATAGTTTGTAGTCCCAAAAAACATTTAAGCCCAATGCTGCGGACCTTCTACAAATACTATCTAAAACATTTTCATGGGCCTATATAATATTGCTGATGCATATTCATGCACTGTCAAGGACTGATTGTAATATTGAAAAAGAAAACTTGAAAATTGGTGTTTCTCTCAAAAACCCTATAGCCTGTATATAAAAAATATGCTTTACCACTAAAATGGTACATTTTATTATTCGTCAATCACATTATTCATCAGTTTTGAAATTGAAATTATTTTAGCATTTAAAAATATTTCTATAACCTTAATCATCTTCATCCTTTGTCGGGTCGCGAGGGCAGCAGCTACAGCAGGGGATCCCAAACTTCCTTTACCCAAGCCACGTTTGCCAGCTCTGACTGGGGGATTCCGAGGCTTTCCCAGGCCAGTGTCGATATATACTCTCTCTACCTAGTCCTGAGCCTACCCCGAGGTCTCCTACCTGTTGGATGTGCCTGGAACACCTCCCTAGGGAGACGTCCTGGGGGCAGCCTTACCAGATGCCCGAACCACCTCAACTGGCTCCTTTCAATGCAAAGGAGCAGCGGTTGTTCCTCATGGATGACTGAGCATCTCATTCTATATCTAAGGGAGACGCCAGCCACCCTTCTCAGAAAACTAATTTTAGCCACTTGTACCCGCAATCTAGTTCTTTCGGTCCTGACCCAGCCTTCATGACCATAGGTGAGGGTAGGAATGGAAATGTACCGGTATTTCGGGAGCTTTGCTTTCCGGCTCAGCTCTCTTTTCGTCACAACGGTGTGGTAAAGTGAATGCAATACCGCCCCCGCTGCTCCGATTCTCCGGCCAATCTCCTGCTCCATTTTCCCCTCACTCGCGAACAAGACCCTGAGATACTTGAACTCCTCTACTTGGGATAAAGCCTCATTCCCTACCCGGAGGAGGCACTCCATCGGTTTCCAATTATAACCTTAATATAGGATGTAATTTTGTAAACCCTTGGGAGTCTGGGGGTCCCAGGTTTACAACCTGGATTTTTAATAGGCCCTATAAACACTGATGGTGATGAAATCTTTATTTTGCCACCCAGGGGGCCTTGCGTTTGTGGCTGGAGGATTGGTCTTGTTATTGCCTGAAACCAGAGGTGTGCCCCTTCCTGAGACCATCGATGACATTGAATTTCCAGAAAAGTACGATTTTAACAGTGTTTTTATCATTTCTGCAACCAAATGTGATGAAATCATGTTTTCCAACAGAAGCGTTTTGATCATGTCGGAGGTGAACATTGTGTTCATTATGTGTTTACTGTTTGTGTTTCTCCTGTCATCTCAGATGCAAAGATAATGCTCTAAGGATTATGGAACTGAAGAGGAAACAGACAGTCAACCTCTTGCCCCCCAATAGTGACGTGACAACCAACAAAGACCCTGAAACTGTCTGATTCCTTTCTGGACCTCAGGGGTTGTGTGATGAAAGTACAAGTTCATGAGAAGCAGTATTCATTTTCATGTTACATTACAGTTGCCTGTTTAAAACATTTGCTGTCTCCTTTACTAATAAGGATAGTTTGTAATGGTGAGGTCAAAATATCCTACCTCTAGCATATGCCAGGAGTTTTCTATCGTTCAAATGAAGATCTCCATCTCAGATCAAATGCTTTCTGCCACGTGTCTTTTCAGTTAAACCCTTTTGAATATTTCTCTCACATGGTTTGATATTACTCTGTCTTTGTTATTTAATGTTGAAAACATGGATAACAAATTATCAGTCTCTTTATTCTGAGATTTGTGGTGTGAAAAACTAATTAAATGTTCAGCAATTGAAACCTCCATTAATGCACACACTTGTTAGTAAAAGCACAGTGTGTTCATGACATTTGATAAAGGGCTGCTTTTTGTAGATGAATTGTACCAGTCAGTTGTGCCTTTTTGCTCTAAACTCACGATTGTTGTTGTATTTGTTGTTGAAATTAGAAGTAATGTGAGTTCAAAACATACTGAATACAGGGACAATTACGTTCATATGTCCTGTCATGGGATGAAGTGAAACGGGACCCTTGCGCGGATTTGAAGTGCTACGAAAAGTTTCTCTAATGGCGAGACTGGGGCAGGATGAAACAGAAAACAGGCAGGAAAACAGACAGGCAGGGAGAGCCACAGACTGGTGGCTGGGACAGACAAATTACGCAATGTTTGACAAAGGGCTACCAGAAACAGGCAAACTGAATAGAGAGCTAACGAGGACTAAACAACAAACCGGTGAAATCAATCTGAACCAAAAAGGACCAGCTACAGTACGTTAAAGAACACAAGCAAAAAAACTAACAGAACACAACAGAAGCTTATACTTCTCTTTCAGAGTGATGCATAATAGTGATTTAGTGGGCATTTTATTCATTTTATTAAATGCATAATTGATGAAGAAATTACAAAGGAATCACCCATATTCCAAGAAACAGCTTTTGAGTGAATTGTCCAATTACTTGGTCCCTTAAAATGAGGGGGCTACATATTAAAGAGCTGTAATGCCTAAACCTTTCCTCCATTTTGGATGTATTTATGACTGATAAACGCCACTTTAAGTATTTGAAAATGATTTCCCTGTGTGTATTTAGTATGCATGAGACATATGATTATTCATGTTTCACTCACAGGTAACTTCTGGGTAAAAACCATTGTTGCTTGCATAGTGTTTTTTGTGAATACTGAATTTCTCCCCACATATATCAGGCAGTTTTACATTTTAAAATGTAAAGCATCAGAGAAATGTATGGATCCAAACACTGCAGATGTTTCTGTCCTCAGGAACCTGGGTGTGTCTGTAAGCTGTAGTCTGTGTGACATTGGACGCATTGTGGCCCCATTCCTTCTTTAGAGACTGGCTGCCATCTGCCGCTCATCATCTTCAGTACAGGATCAGAATGTTTTTCCACCTGTTATATACAGTATGTTTATACACCTGACCTCATTGATGTTTTTAACCTTATGTGTTCATATGATGTGTTGTTTCACAAAGGGATATTAGCATTTTGTGGCTGGAGGTTTGGACTTGTTGCTCCCCGAGACCTGAGGTGTGACACTTCCTGAGACTATCGATAACATTGCTTTCGCGAACAGGTTTGATTTTCCTCCACGGTTCAGTGTAAACTGTTGCACTATAAGATCATTTGTTTGAAGAGTGTGAATTCATTGTACGTATTCTTTTGGTTATCAGACGTAAAGAAAACTGTCTGAAGAGTCAACAGCTGTCAAATCTGTTGCATGTTGACATGACGACCATCAAAGGACCTACAAGTGTGTGATCCCAGTCGGTCTCTTCTCCACAAGATGGACTGGATACTGTACACAAATACATATTTATTATTGTATGTAACACTTCCTATATACAGTAGCTTATAATGCTACTGCACTTGTTGTTTCCAAAAATATCTGATATGAATATTTTAATAATATTGCTGTTAATATGTCTGTAACTGTGTTACTGAGGATTTCCTCACTGAAGAATGTTCCTCTTGTTTCATTTTAATTTGCGATTTTATGTGCTTAGTGATTATTTTTACAAAGAACAGCACAATAAAAGTTGAATTATTCTAATTATTCTTATTATTTTTACATTTATTCTGACCTAACAGAATTTAATAAAGAGGTTTCCCATCAAATATATTAATAACACAGAGGCTTTTACATAATGTCATAAGTTTTTAAAATATTTAACATGTTGTCCATTTCTCCAGAGTATGACACTATTGCATATTTGTTCAATTATTTTGTTTTCTAAATGAAAAGATGAGCATTTCAAATTGAGGAAATTATGGAGGTATAGTAGGATTTTAAGAATTAATCTTAATCTGATTCTCAATCCAATCTGTAAATTTTGATACTCTGGCGTAGACCCCTGGCTTCATGGCGTTGGCACAGCCCAGACCCCAGGATGTCACTCCCTGGAGAACAAACGAGTTCTGGGCGTGACACACCAGAGGGCCACCGCTGTCGCCCTGGAAGAGTTGAAAAACAGCATTCAAATAATAATCACGTCTGTTAATATCATCATCATCATATAAGTAGTCAAAGAAGAATTGTATTTTTTTACAACTTGACTTAATACCAATCCTTAGCCTTTAAGTCTATGTGCCAAAAGAAACCTATTCATGCTACTTTTTATCAGCCATTACAAAGTTCAGCTAACTTTAGCCCCTTTCTCCAGTGTCTGTGTCCTTTTGCCCATCTTAATCTTGTTTTTATTGGCCTGTCTGAGATCCGTCGTTTTCCTTGCAACTCTGCCTAGAAGGCAAGCATCCAGGTGTTCCAATTTAAACATTTACAATGTCTACACTGAATTTTGGATCAACTTAATATTGTTTTAATGGACATAAAAATATCTTTGGATAACAAGCACATTTGTAAATGACCCCAAACCTTTGAACAGTAGTGTATTTGGCTACTGTAGCAATAGCTAGCGTATTTAACTAATGTAGCAATAGCTAATGTATCTGAAATTTTTAACAGCTGTTCAACTAAAGATAACCAAACCCAAGATTACAGTATGTTTTGGCTCTTCTACTACCATCGCTGATGACTATCGTTGCTGCATACTTTAAATTCAAAGGCCAAATTCCTGTGTTAAATCTGTCCATTCAAAGAAAATATGTAATATTCACTTGTGCAATGTGTGATGCTTCAGCGATGCAGACTGAACAGAGCCAGCAGTGTGAAAACCACGACTGACCACACTGACAGTTAATCATGACTAGTCGTAGGTAAGCATGTACCTGGCAGCTGTCTGTTCCTCCTTCGATGTTCCCGGCACACATCTCATGGTCCCTGACTCTGTTGTTCAGGTATGCAGGACGATTGCACACTTTATTTTCTATAACAGGAAAGCCTGTCTCCTTGAGAACCCCGTCTCCACCCGTGTCTACAGGCATCAAGATCAATGTTTTTAGATCACTTTTGAAAATTGTTGGTGTGTTCGCACTTACGAATGGAGACCTGGACAGACTTGTGACTAAATCATTGTCTCATGACAAAACGCAATCAGTGGGGAAAAAACATGCTTGATATTTTTACCTTTTGTCTCTCCCCATCCGGTCACATAGCACTCTGTTCCAGGTGGTACAACGTAATCCTTCTCAGGTAAGCATGCTGGTAAAACCTTGTCATTAATGAGCGCAGGGCTGCAACCAATCACATAAGTCCTTTTACGGCCTACAAACACCAAGGAAAATGCCAAAACCTGAAATTCTATTGAGTTAGTGTCATGCAAAGGCCTCACGTCTCAAGCTTCAGTAGCGCTATGTCTTTCCCGTCAGGTCCCTCGATCAGTTTAGCAAGTTTACGCTCCTGTTTGGATGCCTCATCTCCCCTTTCAGTGTAGATTCCCAGTAACACCTTATAGGCAGATGGTCTTTTTGATCTGACACACACAAACACAGAAAAACGTGATCGCATGCAATTCATTCGTAACAGTAAGGATCACTAAACGGTAACCTGGCTTCTCAGCTGTGTAGGAGGGATAACGGTCAGCCACCAATTCACATTGTGTAACGCTGCTCTTTCAGTGGGTGAGGAATGAGTTTGGGGATAAGTGAGCTGATCGAGGATGTGATGAAGGCTGCCGTCTTACCTTTCCAGACAGTGGGCAGCGGTGAGGACCCACTGGGGGGCGATCAAAGTTCCTCCACAGAAATGAATGCCGCCACTGCAAGAGAGACGAGGATCCAAGTGAGTTCTCCGAGACATTTGCTGTTGATTTATTTGTCATTGTATGGTATTATGATTATATTGATGAGTTTTAGAAGGAGGAAAGGAAGTTCTTCGTACTTGGTCCTCAGACTGATCTGCCAGGGCCATGAGTACGGTTTAGAGATGCAGCCTCCAACAATGCGACCGAAACACCTCTTGGGCTTTGTTTCTGGCTGCCCACATTTTACGCCCTCTGTAGAGCCAAAATACCCTTTTTAATGGTACATTCCACAATGTAGAATGGATTGAATGCAGATGAAGTAGTAACCATGTACATCCGGATAAAACAAAAGTTGTGTTTAAATTTGTTTCAAAAGTTGCATTATGATCACCAGGGGTCCTGAAACCTGAAGGCTGATTGTCTGAAAGCAACGATATTTGCGACTGTATACCGCAGTGGCACAGTTTATTTTTTTACTTTTCAAATTATCTTTGTATTAAATTTTTGAAGCAATTCGGTGCCATTGGGGTGTGTTGTACATGGCAAACACAGCTCGGCAATGTACTGTTGCCAGGCACTCCACTTTACACCATATGTAAAAACAGCCCTTAGCTTTGTGTCCTATTGGTGAAAATGAAACCATCTGTCAAAGACCGCCACCTACCGCAATCTGTGATTTGGCAGTAGTCCCACTTCTTGTTCCTGTCTGTAGTGTAACACCAAGGTCCATTGACGTCATTGTCAGGATTTCGGCAATTCTAGTGGTGAAAAAGGGCACTGAATACATTTGAGAACACCTTCCCAAATGTCTTATCCTCTGTCATATGCAGTACTTGCGCAGTTTTGTCTGACCAAATTTACACCTCTTCTGACATTTTCTCAAACTCACATTGGACTCTAGGCCTTTGTCAGGGTGGGTTTCAGGGGTGAAGCTAATGTGCGTATGGGGGCTCTGGGCACTCCATCGCTGGCATGTAACCCCCAACATGGTCATTGAAGTAGGACCCCTGTATGTTGCCCCATTTCCCACCTTGCAGTCTAGTCAACAGAAACCAAAATCAGGAATCTGCTATTGCTGGATACATTTATATTTTTTAAAATATTTTTTATGACTATTTCCAGGTAAATTGACTGTCAAAACATTCCAATTTTTTAAATCACTTGGGAGCAGTTAGGGTAAATAAATGAATGGAACAAAGCATGGATGGATTACCTATGTCACTGTCTGAGGGTTTCTGAGTGGGTGCTGGAACAGACTGGTTGGGTTTAGCTGTCGGTTTGGAAGCTGTTGGGCATTTGTCGACAGCGCAGTACTCCCAGCGGACTTGGGGGTCAGTGGTGTAACACCAGGGAGCGCGGTCACCATCAGGGTTCCTGCACAAGTTTCTTCTCAAATCGCTGGAAAGCATTTATCAGAAAGGGTATTCAAATAGCATTCAAATCTAATTTCCTCAGACACGGCAAACGAGATATTATAATAGAGAATGGAAGGGAGTTGGAGATAGACTATATCTCTAGGCCTCACGCTGCAGGGTATGCCTGAGGTGTCTTCTTGTGGCTGTGAGGTGTCATTGAGCTCCAGGACTGGCATTTCTTGCCACTTATGGTCTCTGTCACCATGCCACGATAGTCAGACCCGTTGCTCACATAGCAGTCTTCCTCGGCTGGAGCAGGATCTGCGTCAGCTGCAGCTCAAAAAGGATTGAGAATCAAAGTAAACAGGAATGTTGGTGAAAAATGTCAGCTGGACGTATTGGTAGTCGGGGAGTTCCACAATATAGTTGCTTTATCCCCTGGGACCCTCTAAATTCATCCAGTGCAAATCTATTATCACCGTAATCCTCATCATTATCGTAATAATAATAATCACTATCATCATTATCGTCATCGTATCGTATCGTCAACAGACAATGTAAATTGACCTGGTCCAGGAACATCTCCACAGCTGGGCACCTTGCAATACTCCCAGCGTGTCTCTGGGTCTGTGGTGTAGCACCAGGGCATTCTCTCATTATCTGGGTTCCTGCAGTAGTTCTTGTTGAGTCCTCTGCCAGAAACACAAACAACATGCCCATGTTAGCGCTGTCAGTTTGTGTCTATAAGACATTACAACACTTGGAAAAACAATGATCAGCTCTGACTTAAAGAGCCACTCTGGTCACATGATCTCCCCTCTCAAATTGCCAAGCTTCTCCAACCTCCCCCATCCACCATCTAAATCAATGATCAACATTGTCTAAAACTGACCTCACCCTGTTTCCCACGTCCCTACCAATCCCAATCCCAATCTATAACGTTGTGCGGCAGTTCCCTCACGCAGGGGGAAGCCCAGCTCAATGATCTGTAATCAGCTGTCTTCTACACTAGTAAGCGGTTTGCGAGGTGGGACTTCTCAGCAGGAAGGTTTTCAATGGATGACCATGTGACCGGAGTTGCCCTTCAGGGGAGTAGTTAAGTAGCAGTAAATACAAACAAGTCGTCCAGTCTGATGGGTTCACCTTACTTGCATGGGTAATTGTCTGGGGTTCTGTTGTGCTTTTGAGGCGTCTGAGCTGCCCAGACCTGACACGTTTTCCCAGATGTTGTCACGGAGATGGTTCCCCTGTATGCACCACCGTCACCTGTAGCACAGGTGAGCTCCTCCACCACCGTGGGAGGGTCAGAGGCTGGGGGAAGAATGAGCGACGGGGTGAGTCATCTGGGACATAATGGAGGGAAGGCCTGGAGACTTGAATGAGATGACAGTCACTTGTAAGAACAATGGTGGCTACGGTGGAAGGAGGACCGCAGGATTAGAAAGGGATGAGAGATGAAGGAAAGAGGGGTGAAAGCTCACTGCAGCGAGGGATGGAGCAGAAGTCCCAGCGTTTGGAGGGGCTGGTGGTGAAACACCACGGTCTGGGGTCCCCATCCGGATTCCTGCAGAAATTCTCCTCCAGATACTTCTCAGGAAGACTGGTGAGACAGAGGGACACCGAACGAGAGACAAGAAGGGAGAAAAAATTAGAGAGGGATGGGAAGGGAGACAAAATTAGGGTGACAGGAAAGGAGACAATACGAGAGAGGGACAAGAATGGAGACAAGATGAAAGAAACAGGAAGGGAGACAAAACGAGAGGACAAGAAGGCGGGACAATTAGAGAGAGGAAGGGGGACAAAACAAAGAGAGACAGGAAGGGAGACAAAATGAGAGAGAGAGAGACAGAAAGGATGAGAAAACAAAAGAGAGTGATTTACTGGTAGTTTATATTTTACCAATCATATTTGTAAGGTATTACATAGCTAAAGGCAATAAAGGCTCTTACGCGCTGGGACTATAGCCGTGGTTGTGAGGTTTCTGGGAATCCCAACGCTGACAGACAAAGCCACCCTCGGTGGTTGAGACATTTCCCCTGTAGTTCTCACCACTGCAGTGCATACATTCCTCTGTTTTAAAGAAACACTGAAATATAAACCCACTGGCTCAAGAAACGTACCATATATGATGAAAGAAAGTTACTTAAAGAGCTTAGCAACTGTTTGCTTACAGATTGTCTTAAATCGCTTTTGGGATTTTACCTATTGGATTAAATTGACATCTGCTTGTTTTTAAGATTAATGGCAGTGGGTACATAACTAATCTTCATCTTACCCAAAACTAAAGTATTCTGTATATGGGGAGATTTTTACCTTGCAAGTCTATACATGAAGGCCAAATGTCCCTTTCTCTTTCAAAATTCAAAAAACGCTAACATCTGAGAAAACCAAAGCACCGGAACAAATGCTGCTTGTTATCTTAGTAATCCGTTTGTAACATGACAGACCTATGATTTTGTTTATTTTGTCTGTCACAGAAGATCAGGAGACAAGAGGATGTGTAAAGGTTACCACTGCAGTCCTGGACGCCACACTGCTCCCATCTGGTCTCAGGGTCTGTTGTGTAGCACCAAGGCCCTTTGCCTTCCGCATCAGGGTTTCTGCAGAAGTTAGACTCCAGGTCAGCTTTGGGGTGTGTTGTCGGAGTTATGCTGTGGGAGACATTCACAAAAAAAGCATCTAATCGCACAGTTTACTCACGGTAGTATTAAAAAACATGTCAATTAAAGACTGCTGGAATTTGAAGAATTTGGTACGTGGTGTGGGTGAACATACTTAGGCTTGTGTGGAAATCTAGATTCCCAGTTTTGGCAAGTCTTCCCTGATTTAGTTGTAGATTTGGTTCCTCTATAGTCCATACCTATTCCATTCACACACTCCAACAAGTACTCTGTAAGGACAGATAATAACATATCTCAATCGTTGTTTTTGTTAGTAATCAGTGACGTTTAAAGTTTATCAGAGTACTAATTTACTGCCCAGGGAGGTCTTTCTGTATGCTCATCATATCTATAAATTGGGTCGCAAATGTAACAGGGTCAAACATTATTTTCAGCTGGTATGTAGACCTGGGGTGACATCAGTAGTCTTAGATGTGGTTGTAATAGGTTATCATGTGTACAGCGGGTGCAAGTTTTTGTTGGATTTACTTATTCTCCTTAAAATAACAGTTGCAATTAATAAAGTTATATATATATATAAGAAGAAGAACTAAAACTGACCATATACCCCATTCTACACTCACTTGGAATTGCTGCTAGTTTACAGGGTTATGTATATTTTGGTTATATCTCTGCTTTATATATTTTTAATGCTTACTGCGTAGATGTATGTTGTGGTTCAGAATTTTATTGTTCAGAATGATGCTATGTCATTCAGTGCTTTTGATAAATGAAAGACGTTGACTCTATATTGTTTATCTTCTATGCCAGATGCAAATAGTGGTTGTCAGCAGTTTTTAACATTGATTTGGTGGTCTACGAAATGGAGAAGGTTAGGAACCTCTTGTTTAGATAATCTGTTGCACCTCTTTGTTTACTGCTACAGTCCAAACCTCCAACTGCAAATCCCATGTTAGTAAAATATTAAAGCGCTCATACGGTCTTAGTAATTGTAAAATGTAAAGTCATCACTGTATGCTAAATAAAAAGTGTGTGTTTATTTAATAAAAATAACCTATATGTATTTTCCTTATATTTACTTCCAAGAGTCTACTTAAGCCCATGCAATGCTTTCCAATGACGTAGGCGTAAACAGATTCAAATTCAGGTTGTTCAATTATCCATATTATTTCTATGTTAAAGCAATATTCATATGTTAGTTTATTAGAAATGGCAGATTAAGAGCAACCAAGGCCAAACACTGATGGATATGTAAAACTGAGATTTTCTTCATAAGAAAGATCAGTAAATATTAGGACTTACTAGTTTTTTCATAAAGCGCTGTGTTGGTTCTTCTCAGAACAGTCTCTATTTTGGAGTTGGCTGGTATTGTGGAACATACTTGATCCTTTTTAACGTACATAAACGATCTAACAAATAACATTCAGAATTAAATTGGATTATTATGTATGAAACATCCCTCACAAATGGTGGAATTTTCACAGTTCATGTAATGTACCTGCATGTGAAAGCTGTTTCATAGTTACACTTGATGGCACATTCTATGTCTGTGCGTACAGAGTACTCCCTCTTCATCAAAGAGAGAATCCATGCTCCCTCTGTTTTTCCATACTCGTCCAGGACACCAGCTCTGACTAAATGGACACACAGATTAAAAATAATTAGTCAAACTGTCTTACAACACAGCAGTAAACTATTATTTTAAGCATCCAAAATATGTGGTTATTGTAGCGACATGGCTAGACACATAAGAATCCATAAATCGCTATTTTATGAGTTTTTCGAATGATTAGTTCGAATTGTGAAGAGCCTTGTCAACTCTTTCTCTATTATTGACCTGTGAAACTAATTCTCTCCATCATTCAATCTTACATGATTTTCCTCAGTAAGAAGATGAATTTCTATTGCTATAGTTGATTGTAATAATTATTGTGGAATCTTCTCACAGGACTCATACTGTCAATGTTCTAAGACCGTACCTTAAATTCCCAAGCATTTCATTTACATGTTTCATCATTGTTGAGACAGTGTTACATTTAATCCTGAAGCGTTATGCAATAACGCAGTGTACTGGTCATAGATACAAGTATCTAGCGAAAAACTAGCAGATACAGTCAACAGATTTTTAGTTAACCAACTTAAAATGCATAATGATGCCAGCTATATCTTACCTCCAGAGGACAGGAAGCCTAGAACAAACATTGCTTTGTACAGTTCCATGATGTTGCACTATAAAGCAGTGCATCCAAACTCACCAGTACAATATGTTATGTGTCTTTTTAATCATGTCTGCAAGACAAATAGATTTCACTCATCAGTCAATCATTGGCCTAACAAGGACATGGGGCAGAGGTCAGCCTGTGTTTGTCAATAGGCTTTGAGTGGGCTTGATCAGAATGCAAATGTACTCTCTTGATGGTGACATTTTTCATGAATCGTTGTTTTTTTATGCATTATGAGGCATTTGTATTATAATCAGAGTAAAAGGTTATGTCATGTCTTGTATGCATAGACAGCTAGATCGAAAAAAACATCAAAAGCAGAGGCAGAGGTTTTGAGAAAAGGTGTGTTGTCAAACACACAGATTGTTTGTCATCAAATATATATTATGAAATATACATACATTTTTTAATTCTTCAAGTTTTGAATTTCAAAGCATTTCATTTTGATGACATACAATCTGTGCGATGTAACTCTGTCTAAAATCGATAATGGTGGTTAATGATAATCGGAAAGACCAATGTCCTCTTTTGCAAACAGAACTGCACTTACATGATCATTCCAATCTTGCCAGGCTAAAAAACACTCTAAATGTGACCTCACCCTGTCTCAGACATACAAAATCACCACTAATCATATCACAATCAATATTAGTTTATTGTGTGCAGCAGGTTGTTTAAGGGGGATGCATTTCTTGTCTGTCTAAATGGGCTAGAATTTGTTATCACATATTATATCTTCTAAATATCTTTTGCAAGGAGGGACACTTGCAAAGAATGAAAGCGGATGAAAGATGTTTTCTGATCCAACCTGCTTTTGCAATTCACTTGACCTGCGAGGCCAATTAATGGAATCACTAATGTTCACTAAAGTAATGTTGCTACAAATTTTTGCAACCTTAATGTATTTGCTCCCTCATAAAACGTATGAGTGACAAAGAATGTCTGAGGGTGGGTTTATAGAAACCATTAATATTATTTCGTTGTGGGAATCAAATAATGGTACATTCAGTAATCTCTGAAATATCTTTGGTCCCCGAATAAAGCTGTATTGGATACAAATCATCAGGACGGATGTGGGATTGAGACAATATAGGAATACAGATTTAAACCTTTTAACGCGGCGTACCTGGTAACCGTTTCGGTCCCGCCCACAAAGGGTAGAGGAACAAGCTGTCATTCAAATGCATTCGTTTTAGTGTCGCGTTTGTTTAATCGCTTGCCGCTTAACAGTGGTATATTTTGTATCCAGAAAATGTAGGCTTTACATTGCTTAATATTTTTTCATAATTTCTCAGACAATCTTAGAATTGAATATTTAACGGAAATAATTATGCATATAATTTATGTTATTGGTGGACTATGCAAAACATTTTGTAAATTTTCTGTCGTTCGTTCATGTTTACAGTAGCTGCCAAACAGTAACCATTGGCGACAAATAATACATCTGTAAAGACAGCGTACAGTACATTCTATTTTACTACAGACGCCAGAAACGCCAAACATTTCAGAAAGATACGCAAACGTTTTTGATTTATTTTAAACACAGACAAAGGTGGGTTTTTTCAAAAATTATATTATTTTCTGTTTCAGGGTATAACAATTTTACTTCAAGTATTTTTATCTTGTAATTTATGTCTGGGATACTAAAGGATATTGTGCAAACCATCACATTTGAGCTATTTAAGTTTAACATGTATCATTATGCCTTTCTGTAATTATCTTTCTCCAAATTGCAGGGACAATAAATTACAAAAAACTAACAAGAAACATGCCATTATTGAAGATAATTATCTGTAGTATTCATGAAGATTTTCTGCATATTAATGTCAGCTGAAATAGCTATGGACAACAACAGCCTGGGAACATGGTCAGCAGGGGCATTGTTTGAACTGGGGTCAGACCTCAGCCAGGTGCCGCAACTAGAGCCAAGTGACATGGATATTCAGGGGATCCCTGGCATTAGTCACCTGTCTCCACCCCATTCACTAAACCCTGACACTGTTCATAGCGAACACCCCCAGGGGGATGCCCCAGACGCTATCCCATCACTACAAACTACACAACTAATACTTCAGAGAGATCTCCAGCAGGTCAGTACCATCTCTGAACATGTGTTGATGTGGGGACTCAGAGGCCTCTCATTTGTTGCTCATCGTACTGATGTATGCACTCTTGCTAACTTGTAAACGGCGGTAACAGGCCGATTTGTTGTTGTGACAAACTGTTCATGTTCAGAATGATTTCCAAATCTGGCTCTGCACTACCTCAGTAATTCAAGCAGCACTGTTAAACAGCGTTTAAATGTTGTACAGTAACTTTCATTGACACCAGCTCGCTTGTTGGAATTGCTCTTTGCTCTGTTCAGATTATTATTGCCATCTCATGGACAGATTCCACCGACCTTTTTGTGATTCACAAAGAGAAAGATGAAGGCGCACAGAACATGTTTTCTAAGCGTGACAGATACCTCCTTAGGGGCCTTTTTGCTTATATTTAGCTTTTTTATCATCTAATATTGATGTTAGTACTGCGTCATTCAGGAGAGCTTGACAGTAAGCCTTTCCCAGTGATGTTTAACCTGCTCCATCACGGGCATCTGACTAATAATAAAGAACATTGGTATTTCTGTGGTGTCGCGTATGGCATAGCGGTGGCAGTGTCCTGAAGATGTCAACAGGCTCTGCCGTGATAAATGTTGTCTGTGTCTCTGCAGGGCCCAGGGCAACAGGAGCAGTTAGCTCAACAGCAGCTGGCGCAGCTACACAGAGTGGTACAGGAGCAAAGCAGACTCCTCTTCCTGATGGGGCCCGGTGGGTACTGTTTCAACATCACCGTCAGATTGCTAGTTCAAATCCATTCACGTGAGAGGCTCATCGTTGTGTTTTTTAGAAAGTGAAGCAAACAAATTGTGGTCATTTGTTTTTGTAGGATTTTACATTTATGTTATCCAACTCAATTTGGTACTTTCTTTGTACTGGGCCCCTGGGTATTGAAGTTGGGCCCCTGGGTATTGAAGTTGGGCCCCTGGGTATTGGTACTTAAGTTAGCTCCTATTAAATCAGCTAATTGAACCCACAAACTCCACGCTCTGATTCAGAGTTACATTTACTTTTGTCCAAGGTGACTTTCCATTTAAATAGTTTCGAAATAATTCATTATTGAGATCGTAAATTAAATATTGTCCGTTCCAAGGTACTGTCTACTTAAGATCTATTTGATAAATAAATCAGTTATCTGTTGGTATAATTAAGACACCACATGGAATGTTTTCTTGTTGAAGCAGCTCTGGTCTGTAGTGGCCCAACAGGTTTTTCTGAACTAACAGCCATGCGTGTTAATAAGGACATGCCCCTTATTCCCACAGTTGTTTGTTCTTGCTAAAGCAGTTGAGATGGCAACAGTAATGCTCCTGACGGATTGTGGGCAATTTAAGCTGGACAAGTGTACAGCCATGTAGACTTCCTGCAAGAGAGAAAATGTGTAAAAACAACATAACCTTGACTTCCATGGATGTCGAAATAGGCTTTGCATTGGTCCTTGGTAGATTTCCTGCTCATGTTTACAATGAAGTCGTTTAGCAGACACAGAAAGACATACTGTGGATCATTTATCCTGAGTGACTTCCAGTTGGATCACACCTTTTAAGGAAGCTAGGTGGAACAAACATTACATTTAGCAGGTGTAAATACATTCTACTCAGTAAATTACCTATCTGCATAAGGTACGACTGGAAAGAAGACAATGTAATGTACAAAAAAGAGGGCCACAGAGGATGTCTTTTTGTTATTCTTCGAAAAGGTGCCATTTCAGATGTGACTGTGGGACAACTATCCTACTGCACCCTCAAGGGGAAGCTGGTTCTAGGATTGGGATGCAAGGAAAGAGAAGAAATTGGACTGGCCATATCGAAAACTGCCTTCCTTAACATTGGTCGGCCAAAAGCCCAGAAGTGTCAGAAGAAATATGTTGGGTTAAGATGCAGGGTTTGAATATTATTACAGATAAGAGGTTACCCTTTATTCATCTGAAATTGTCAAATGTCTAAAAGGCCCCGAAACATGACACGTAAATATATTAAAATCCTGAAGCAATGCGTCTCACAAACAGTGTAGGATAAAACCATGAGAATGTCAGACCTGAACAGCTGCAGCATGTCCACGATTATCCACAGAAGCATTCTACTAGCTATGGTGCAAGACAGGAAATGGAGGGAAAAGATAGAAGTGGGATGACCGTAAACACTGCTGAACGCTGCTCCCTACTTTGTGCTTATTAAGGATGTTGACAATGTATCATTTGCTTGAATTCTGAATACCAAATATGGAAACCATTTAAGATTTTATTTTACCCTTTTGATTGATGCTCTGCAGCCAAATTTCTTCAACGATGAAGAGCAAAACAAATGCTCTATGCTAGTTTTTTG
The DNA here is from genome assembly GCA_016801105.1 of Esox niger. Classification (NCBI taxonomy): domain Eukaryota; kingdom Metazoa; phylum Chordata; class Actinopteri; order Esociformes; family Esocidae; genus Esox; species Esox niger. The sequence continues at coordinate 5,590 of JACXGJ010010239.1, read as the reverse complement.
GTATGGAATACTCAGAGTGACATAAATACAAATTGTTAGGTGGACTCATTTCAGAGTTTTTGGAGCTTGTTTTCTTGTAACAAGAGTAGCTTTTATTTTCTTCAGCTTTTTAGAAATTGACACTTGTTAATCCTCCACCTAAAGTCCCTTTGTGTCTCCTCAGCAGGACTGCTGCCACCCCCCTCTGTTACTGCACAGTGGCCGTGTCGGAAATCAACTCTGGTTTCTGGTGTTGATACCTGTGCCGTCTCTGACAACTCACAGAGGTCCAATCAGGAAACAAACGTTCATGCTTTGCCTTCATCAGGTGATGGATGGCAGACCAAGGTGTGTCCTGTTCCAACACATTCTCAGAGTGGTAAGAAGTATGGCTAACCATGTTGTAACTCGTTGTTTGTGTCACATTAGCGAACTCCCTGCCACTCCTTGGCATTTCATACAATCCGTTCGTTAATAATTAGTGGCAAGAAGTAGAATGTCACCAAAAGAGACTAGTACTCAGACTATTTCATTGTGTAGAATGATAAAAAAAACTCTCAAATATATATTTTGATCACCCTGATTACCATCAAGTTATAATAATAGAAGATAGGTTTGTAAAATTGTAATGAAACACTAGGAAACTGTCGCCTGTTTTAAAAAGTATTTACATTATCGGCATCAGCAAGAGTAGTATGAGTGGTAGGAACAACAACAATCAAAACGTTTCTATAGGAGCATGAAATAACAGTAATGATATAATAATCCAGCCAGATATTTAGTATTAACTCATTGTGAGTCATTGTGTGCTGTTTAACATGACATCACAGGCAAAATAAACCAGAGCACGGATGATAACAGAAAAAGGGCATTGAATCACAGTCCGGTTTGGAAAACACATTAATCATGATTAAAAAAAGGTCTGAGCAGTAATACAACAGTACTTTCATGTCCTTTTCCTACCTACTATAATACATTGGGTTGTTCTTGCGTTTTACATTTCCAGGGTTGTCTGTCGAGTTTGAGGTGTCGGTTGTGTCTTCATCTTTGCTAACTAGACAGGGACAAAACGTTGACAGGTAGAGACTTTTGAACTTACTGCTACTCAGGCAGTACACATATGGATCTATTAGACAATCCATATAGGATAAAACGATCAGACCATCGTAGATCTGAACCCATATGTTTTTAGCATTCTCTAGATTCAACTTTCTGACAACCAACAGAACCATTCTCGCTAAGGTACAAGGCAGGAAACAGAAAGAGAAGACCAACATGACCAAAGTGACCAGAAACACTGCTCGACGCAGCTTGGTCGTGTCCCCGATTGTCTGCTTTTTAAGTCTTTTGACAATGGGCACCGTGCAGTAGACCAGAACAAAGAAAGGGATGAGGATCTGGGTGAAAAACACAACCTCTCTCACGGTGTCAGTGATATCCCCTTGACTATTACAGCAGCCAGTCTTCAGCATGGTGGGGAGGGTCAGAGGGAGCAGAATTACCCAGATGAGGATAGAAATTTGAGGTGACCTTTTGATGACAATGTTCTTTTTCCCAGGATGCACCACGTTGAAGTAGCGATCAATCGCGATCACGGTCAAGAAGGCAATACTGGCCCCTCGGTTCAGAAACAACATGAAAAACATGGTTTTACAGACCTCTTTTTCTGAGCTGTAACGTTCTCCCTGGATGTAATTGTAGGCATTCACTGGCAAACAGACTAGCAGAAGAAGGTCAGCTAAGACGAGATTGAACAGGAAGAGATTGTTGGAGTTAGGTTTCCAGAACTGCAGCTTGAAAATGAACAGATAAAGTACTGAAAGGTTGAGAGGCACAGCCACAATAAATTCCAAAATCATCACAGAAGCATACATTTTGTACACTTGTGGATTCACTGCTGTGCAGTTATCACTCAGCACATCATCGTCATCTGTGTTATTAATCATTGTAAAAAGCTGTCCCCTTTTTTCTTGAAAGTCCCGTTCTGTAAAAAGTAGTCCTCTAAAGTACTTGACTCCAGGTTGTGCTGTTTAAGGAAAGTTTCCGTTGAACCAAGTTAGCTTCTTACCCGTGTGCAGTTTTAACACTGAAGGACAACTTCAGTCTGGAAGTAATTCAACCACACAGGTAATATAGCATAGCACTCGGCAGTGAATTGTTCAGACTTGTTGCTGAGGCGCCTTCCATGCTTGAGTAGGCGAGTCACCACAGGACGAAGTGATAAGGATCTGCTGTCACGAAAAGTTTCAGGATATATTGGTTAACATTTCACCAACACACAACAGAAAATCCCACATTTGTCCTATACGATGAGTCGCAGGTTTTCTTTAGATTTTTGTAAAATGTGAACCTTTTCTTTTTTCATCACTCAAATTTTTCAGTTTTGTAGCCAGTTCAAACAAATCTAACAGCCATTCTTCCTGGGTTCTGTATAAAGGACATTAACTATTTCATTGCTGTATTTCAAGCTGTCGTCCATTGTCAATCACTTATCAGTGGAACGACTACTTGATTGCATTGCAAGAGGTGTAACTAATAAAATTATTTTAACATTATAAGGAATTTGACTGGATGTCTTACTTCTGTGCTCTGTTCCCTGATTGTTCCAATGGACTTAACAATTACACAATCACATTTGTGACAACATGGTTACTCCAATACAACTAACACAGTTATTCCTTTAAGCAAAAAGGTTCTGGTCATTTCTGCTTCTTTTCTTTTGTATTTTGTCCAGTTATGTCGAATACATAACACTGTTCACCCAAGAGTAAATACTTACAGAATATAAATTGTGTTGATTGATGTGAATTACAGACATTCTTCCAAATAAAGGAGGACTGTGGACAAAACTTTCTTCTATCAATGAGGAGAACGAAGAGCAGAGAGGAGATAAATATCCCTGTCCTGTCAGTCCATTTCAGATACAAATGCACACCCTCAGAAACCCTGAGGACAGGTACTGTAGTGATATATCCATTCAACAGCATTCATCTCCTTTCAGTGTCAGTTAACAATTGTGGTTGATATTGCTTTACTTGTTGTAGACCCATTAGGCCTGCAGTCAAAGAAAAAGAGAAGTCATTTGAGGAATTTGTAGAGGAGCAGCTGAATGTGGATCTAGATGCAAATCAAACCAATAAGCAGGTATGGACAGAACATTTACTGTATCTTTGGTGTCTTTGAGACAGCATACATACTGTAGTATAGAAGCAATGTGCTAGGTACAGCCTTTGTGAAACCCTGTTGATTGTCAAAGTTTAATTTAGTATAGTGGAATCGCATATTGTCTTGACCAGTGCATATACTTTACACTTTATATTCAATATATTCAGAATTAACATTCTATGTAAGCAACTTGAAACCTTCCAGGAGAGCAGGGAGGCCAGGAAAGTGGCAGAGATGAGGTGCTTCCTGAAGAAAAGGGACGGGGTATCCAGGATAAAGAAGACTAAACACCGAGTACAGCAGAAGAACCTGAGAAGAGCCTCATCCCTCAGCCAGCAGCCCAGGAAGGTGACATCTGGCAGCCGGCAGAGGCACTCATCTGCCCCATCGCTACAGCTCTGTGACAGATCTGGACCCAGGTCCCAGCCTTTATTGATCACCCAGAGGGTCAGCCCTGATCTGACTGAGTCCTGGAAACAAACACCAACTGCCACACCAGAGAAAGACAACCGACTTCATCAAGTAGTCAGACAGGAAAGGGCATCAGCGCCCACAGAAACTGAACAAAGCGAGACCACTGATGACACTGCATCGAGGGCTGATTCTAAAGAGAGACAAGACATGTTGGGTGTTACATCACCCAATCAGCTTGTGAGAAAATCGTGTGTGACCTATGTGGAGCCCAGTGAAGAAATGACATCGCAGAATCCAAAGTATCCTGCTATGAGACACCTTCTCTTTAAAAAACACGAGTTGAACGAGTCGCATTTGGTAATGCAGCCTTTTGACAGTGCCCCAACACAGCTAAAGAACATGGACCAACTTACAGTCAAAGCTCAGGACTTGCTTATTGGCTTTAAGACAGTCAATGACCACATAGTAGGAGTAGCTGCCAATAAGATGTCAAGGGCTATAGATGGAAAAAGTGACAGTCCGTTCCACAACTCTGACAGATCCAAATCTCTAAGCGGGTCTGCGGATGTGATGTCGCTCTCGTCTCTCAGTAGCTCAAGCGGCGCTGAGGAGCACGACCACCCTAACTCTCCGTGCCGACAGCAGCCCGCCCGCCCCTCTCTGTTCGGACACAAAGATCAGAACCTGGACCTGACTGATGGGGACTACGCCAGCGATGCACCCAGTGAGGCTTGGGAGAGCCAGCCCTTCAGAAGCGATCCCACCCATGGACCCACACTCCCCCACCCCAGTCACCACCGCCATTCCTCCAGCTCCAGCAGCAACAGTGACACCAAGCATATGAACTGGAACCCAACAAGACCGCATCCATTAAACTCACAGTGTGCAGGGCAAATCAGAACGGGGATCGACCTGCCATTGGGGGCCCACAACAGGGGAACAGACAGTAAGTCAAAATATCCCTCAGCAGAGCTCAGAGCCAGCATGGCCCCTGAAGTAAAGTCAACGACTAAAGATACACTGAACAGCAGACATCACCACACATCCACGCGTGGTGAGTGTATTGTATATTTGGACTAGACTCTGGTTCCCAAGTATGAAATTGTACACATTTACTACTGTAGGTTGCTTTGGATAAGTGTGTGCGCTAAATGGCCTTCTGTTTATTGTCACTTTTACCTCTTTAAAGCAAATCAAACCTCCAGTCAGCCACACAGAGGTTCTCTATTTGGAATGAAAGCAGAAAGAAATCCTGATTTGCTAGACATGATAAAAGGGGAACCTGAAACAACGATGGAACGACTCAGGTAAAACATACACATTCAGTGACAGTGTGGTTGGTTTCTGTTTGGGCCATGTCACGCTGTGGTGATACTTCCTGTAGAAACGACACACTTAAACCTGCTGTACACCACTGATTATGAATAGTATGAGGGCAAGTCGTGTCCTTCATCCACTAAAAGAAGTCTGTTACACAGGAAAAGAATGGACCAAATAGTGTGTGATGACATAGAAGATCAGCACTACGGTGGTGGATCTCCATTCATCCATCCAGAAAGCCGAGTGTTGAACAATCAGCCGATTTCTCATAAACTACACATTGATGAGGCTCAGGTAAAGTGATGCCCCTCGTACAAACTGGTGACAAATTAAAGGAAAAATCTGAATTAATGAGTGAACGAATATAACGAATGCAGCTACTTCCATACAGGTGTGCTGCATGATACAATAAAGCAATTAACATCCTGTCATTTTCAATGGCATGTATATACTCAGTATGACCTCAGACTTGGATCAAGATGGCAAGTGGGTTTCTTCCAGCATGACTATGTCCTGTAAAAGAAAAATGATATCGGTCTCGAGTCAAAAGTTCTATCGTGGTTTTTTATTTTTACATGCATGGGATTATCATCGAAATACAACCACACAAGCGTGGTTGGAAATCAAGCAAAAATCAAAGTACCTCAGTCCTGCTATCACATTTTATAGTCCCCATCCTTTGCAACCCCCTACTCATTACCTTAACAAATAA
>JACXGJ010010238.1:0-22368 GCA_016801105.1 Esox niger | reverse complement strand
CGGTGGAACCACTGATATAAACGTCCTGTTTACCTCGGTGGAACCACTGATATAAACGTCCTGTTTACCTCGGTGGAACCACTGATATAAACGTTCTGTTTACCTCGGTGGAACCACTGATATAAACGTCCTGTTTAACTCGGTAGAACCACTGATAAAAACGTCCAGTTTACCTCGGTGGAACCACTGATATAAATGTCCTGTTTACCTCGGTGGAACCACTGATATAAACGTTCTGTTTACCTCGGTGGAACCACTGATATAAACGTCCTGTTTAACTTGGTGGAACCACTGATATAAACGTCCTGTTTACCTCAGTGGAACCACTGATACAAACGTCTTGTTTACCTCGGTGAAACCACTGATACAAACGTCTTGTTTACCTCGGTGGAACCTCTGATACAAACGTCTTGTTTACCTCGGTAACAGGACTTGATGACTTCCCTTGATATTGTGAACCGTTGAGATAATTTCACCTGTTAATAGCGTCCGACCTGTGGGCCCAAGGAGACGCGGGCCGCGGCGAGGAGGTGAACCGGGGCAGCCACGTTAATTACTCTTTTGCATTAGCCGTTGCTGTTGTCGGGGTTGTGATACCAGGAGCAAGTCCTCCGAGGGAAAAGCCGACCACTAAGATGGCCGCCTCAATATAATCTGATGCCAAAGTCTTGTAATGATTTTAATGTGGTCACAGCGGGGAAACTTAAATCTATACACCAAGGAGTTATGAAAACATAACAACACATTTGGGGGGGGCGGGGTGATCAAAACAGATAGGTTATCTATTAGGAGGATTATGGTAATTAAACTGATATTACAGTTCATCTGCATGAACCACTGAAATAGTGAAAACAACCAATAGACAGGAGATACATGAAGAATCCACCGCTGTAAGTCAAATCCACAATAACAGATTTCCCTCAACAATTCCATCGATGCAGACCTTAAGTAACGAGTCTATGGGGACAGGCACTAAAATACTGTAGCCTACGAAACTGTTCCCACATAGCAGCTGCACACTATGTCATGTAATTGGGATCTGGCTTTGTGTGTTCCGTTCTCTGTGATGCCAGTCTCGGACATCCTCCACCTGAAGAAACCCAGCTTTGGGCCTCGCTCAACCTGTCATCCAGTCAGTCCGGAACTGCTAACACCTGCATAAAAACTCCCCCTCAGAAAGTGTGTTGGAATCAGCAGAAGTGCTGAAGGGTTCAACAGTCGTCATGGGTGAGAGGAGAGTGAAAGGAAGAGGGAAACAGGACGGCATCATGGAACTAGGTAAAACTAATTTCATTGCAGATCTGCAGCACAAGCAGAAAGAGCGCGAATCGCTTAAATGTGCCAAGTTCAAGCACATTTAAATATATGCTCTTCAGCATATCCAATACCTGTCACATTAAAATAAAGTGGCTTTCTCCAGGGTTGTGCTATATCTTTGTGATAAGATCTATGGGGGCAATATTCCCTGGCACAAAGAGAATCTGCTGCAGGTGAACCTTTCAAATCCAAACCAGCACAGTAAATAAAACACAATTCCTCTGGCACATACCTTACAGTCTTTCTGACGGTAAGTAAAAGTTGTGTTGGTGTTCAATTCATTGATTTAATATATTATGCACTTGGATATCTTTGTATATTCACAAAGGATTTACTTTGATTTACAAAGGAAATGCTACTGAAAATATAACAAAAATACATATTTTTCCACAAAAAAGATTTGGTCTCCTTGAAACATGATGGTTTATGTAGCTAACTAAGTTTTGTCTTCTCTCATATATGTGTATAGCCTAGAGTAGACTTTCACATCTCCCTTTAACACAAAGGTGACTGAAAATTAAACAAGGGTTGTAGAGTTACAATTCAAATGAAATGTTCTTGGAACATAATGTAAAAGTATTTTACAAATACTGACAGAAAATGTAACTTCTACAACCTAACGACCTGTTTGTCCTTGGAACAATTTTCATCTGCTGGGCTGAAAGATGGTTAACTGCTAATGGATATCAGCAGTGAACAGAAAGACCACAGGGCTATAGGCATAATCATCGACTTCGTTCTGACCACTTATCTATGAAAAGCTCTGCGTTCTTTGATACGTTTCATATGAGACTTGCAAAATACCTTTTTGTGAGAGCATCCATAAAACGAGTCTCACTTCCTGTTCACACCTGTACTGTACATATTTGACTGTCAAACCACTCCCTTCATAAAGTGCTTGTAAGGAGTTATGTATTTCTTACCCAACACACTGAGTGGCCGTCTTTTATGGGACAGATAATTGAGTCTATAATGGGGAATGCATCACCTGGAAGCTGCAGCTGCATTTCATTACAGGGACGTACCTGTCGAAATAAATCCACAGTCAAACATGGCCGTCATTATTTACCCAGAAGTCTCTTTATGGTTCCATGGAAGCCTTGTCAACACTCCAGCAATTTTAAAGGGCCTTCTTCAGCTTTTCCCTTGAGTGGAGGGAGAGGCACAAAAAAATCAACAACCTTCATGGCCACAGACCTGAGGGCTCCGTAAAAAAGGATTACCTTTTGCTCAGGGATGGGATCTAGAATAGGAACCAAAGCGAGTCTATCTGGCTGTCCTGTTGTACCTGAATTAGTCAGTTTAGGGGACCTTGTCTGACCTCCCTGCAGCATGATGAGGGGGTGGAAGAGATCCTGTTAGAGCAAAGGGGATCCATATAGTGTCCAGGTGCCCACACATTTGTTATCAGTACTTTTCAGTCAGTCTCAGGGAAACCATCAGTCCTGGCCGTTCGGGGTCAGCGCCGTCCATTCTATGCCCAGGACCAGGCTAGTCTATTGGGGACAACACACTGGCTTCCAGTGAAGTGCATATGAACTTGTCGTTCTTCCGGAGACAAAATGCTCGTTGTCATGCAGCCAAACCGATGTGTTCCTTATCTGGGCTGACATACCATTCGTAGGAAGTTTATATGATGAGAGATGATTGGATCATGACTATAATTGTAAATATAAAACTCCAGCCGAGCCAGCTCCTGCATAGTGATGAGTCGCCAGCAGAATTGACTTCCTGCTACTCCATTCGAGCCTGCCACGGCATTACTTTGACAAACAATAACCAGTGACAAATGAAGAACATAAAAGGAGATGATTAACTCAAGAAAAGCAATCTGGTCGGATAATTTACCTCGGCCGCACACTTCTCATCGAGTCAACGCATGGGCGCGTGGCCTGAGTGTGAACGCGGTAGTTTGCGTTGGCGCGTGTGTTTCAGCTAAAGTGTATGCGCGTGTGTGTGTGTGTGTGTTTATACGTGTTTGTGATAGAGCGTGTGTGTGTTTTACTGTATGCGTGTGTATTGAAGTGTTACATTAATTATATTCAGTACACTGTGTACATCAAGCTCCACTCTTTCACATTACAGCCTGTTTTTTGTAGCCTCCCTCCAGTACCATCCATAAAAATCAGTGTCATCCGTCTAAATAGAAAGCGTCACACACACCCACGCACACAATCAAATAAGCCACTGCCACTTTGCTCATTAGATAAAGAAGTGCTGTACTGTGATAATTACAAAACCCAAATGACTGATTAAGGGCGATAACACAAACAATGAAACGGAGCTATCACACTCCCGGTTCTGTTTTGCATGCGCGCGTTTGCTCAGGTGCGCGGGGATGCGCACGCGTGTTAGAGTAGGGACTCGTAACACATTCATCTTCGGGACGCCGAGACGGGCTACAACAAGTCTAATTAGTAAACATAAATAACTTGGCTCATTTTTCATCCACCAAAGAGGTAATATTGCTAATGATGTCAACTCACATTATTCTAATTACGGCGGCTAATTGATCGCTAATTGTGTGGCTGCTTCTCGGAAGTGGTTGAAACAACGCTCTGTGGGTTACTATCTACACCCCAAAACGTCACCTCTTCCTGAGTCCCCAGGTGTAGGAAGTCAGTGGAGACTGAGTGATCTTGATGAAGTTAACCATCATGGATGTTAGGAGTAGCATGGAGCCCATCATTTACTAGGACCTCTGGGGAAACTTGGTCCATCAACATGGGGTACTTGAAAAGATTCACAGGAACATGTGTTTATAGGTAAAATTAACATGAGGTTACTTCATGGGCACTCTGGGTTGAGCAACATTCCATTGGTGGTACAGTAACCAATAATGGTTGGGAACCACTGAATTCAATTTGACTAAAAAATATATAGGAAGGCCAGTATTGGAGAAATAATAGCATATCATGTCACAATGAATCGGTGTGTTTTTGTGTGTCTGAGTGTATGGCGTGACATTTTGCAGAGGATCCGGGAGAGACACCGGACAGAAAAAAAGACAGAAGCCCCCGTCTGGTTCTTGCCCAGAAAGCCAGTAGGTGATTGGCAGGTCCACTTACAACCCGACCCAGAGTCCGGGCCAGACAATTAGGCTGCGCGATTGAGTGCAGGGGCCGATTACAGGCCCATCTCCCAGAATCAGGAGGGTGTCACAGGCTGCGGTTTGGGCTTGACGCGCCAGGCTCACAGACACCCAGACACAGGCTCACACAACACACACCCACAGAGCCATGCTGGCTGCAGCACAGCCAGGACTGAAATCAGCTTTCCCCTACTCATTGTGACATGTCATTGTTCAACCAAGCAGAATCTTCAGCCACCAGAGTGGGGTATCCTGAGAGCATTATGTTCCTATCAGGACATGCCAGAGGAGGCACACCTTGCTTTATTGCACACGCTGTGCTCAGAGAAAGACAGAAGCACAGAATGACCAGGAACGCGTCGGCGTACAGCACGCAAACCCAAACAGGTGATTAACAGTGGAGCGAGAGAGGAAAGGAAAGCTAATTGGACTGCTCAGAACAGGGAAGGCGTTCGTTAGTCTGACACGTCGCAAACGAGGCAGAAGCTGGCACACCGGCTGTCGACGAGAAAAGCTGCTCTCGCGTTTAGGGGGGGGGGGGCAAAAAGGAAAAGTTTGAAGGAGAAGTTTGAAAAGAACCACCTGACAGTGTGTTTTTAAGTCTTCGCAGGAACGATTTGGCGGTGTAAGTTGTAGCTCCAGTGTTAGTTTTACTGCACTTCAGTGAACTTAATAACAACCAAGAGGACCACTTGTGGAGTCAGAGGCTTTTTTGTGTAATTGCGTTCTCAGCGGCAGTAATTGCTTTCTTGACATCGGTAAGTTACAAAAGTGTAGGTGATCATGTGATAAAGGTCCTTAGTTGCTCTTGCAGTCACTTTCCTTGGGATTATTTTATGGGTAATTTAGCATAGAGGAAATGATGAACAAGGACTGAGGACTAGTTCCCAGGTGTTGCCTGGTAAAGGTTAACACCCACTGTTCTGCATCTCTGCCTTCCTCCATACCCTCCTCTCAGCTCTCAGGGATACGCCGTGCCTCCACTGCTCAGCATCTCTCCAGACCCACTCTCTCTCTCTCTCTCTCTTTTTCTCCCTCTCTCGGTCTGTCTCTCCTTCGGTCTCTCCTCAGCAACTTCTCGTTATCAGAAAGATGGTGGATTTCTACTTTACAGTCCCACTTTTTCCCGTGTGGTCCGGTAAGGACCCGAGCCTCCCAGCAGCGGAGACTGCGCAGCCTCCGGGCTCGGCTTGGACTCGGCCCACACACAGCTGCGTAGGAAGGGGAGCAGCGGGAGGTCAGAAAGCAGCCTGGATCCACCTCCGGACGAGAGAAGGGAACCGGGCGAGGAGGAGGAGTAGCTAAGCCCAGGAGGAGCGCTAGCTGGCTGCCTGGGCTCCACGGAGTCTGGGGTGGGCGCAGCCAACAGACAGGGTGATAGGAGGGAGGCGAGGTGGGAGGTATGGAAGTTATATACAGGGCAATGCTTGTGTGACTCAGTGGAGCCTCGCCATGGCAACCGCTCGCTCCGATCAGTCGGTGCTCTTCGGGGGATTTTTGTGTTGCACATTTCGCATGTTCTAAAATCCCCTATAACACAGTGGTTCTCAAAGGGGGGGACACACGACCCACCGGGGTTCACAAGATACTGTTGCAATGCGCTTTTCTAGAATAGCTCAATTAAAATTAAAAACCTCTATTACTTATAATCCTGAAAAATGCTATACTAAATAAAAGAGGGAATACAACTAGAGCAGCCAAGATAATTCAAATTGTAATATTTGTTTATACACAAAAACTGTTTGGTTGAAACCGTTGCACGGATAAACAGCCCATCTGCGGAGCCACACTTAAACAGTTCCTGCTGTGTGCACGCTTTTAGTTAGCTAGCTAATATACATAGCCTACAACACGTACGGTGGCTTAAGTCATCTTAAGATGATGCACTGAACGTGTCTACATTTGTGTTGCATCGCGTGAGTCCTTATGTTATGGGCGCATGCGTGTGCGGGGGTCGCAATATTACAAACAACTGTTTTGCGGGATTGCGCATGCAAAAGTTTGAGGACCCCTGCATAATGGACAGAGCCGTTTCAGGTCTCATGCTGCTCATTTTGGCGCTTCACATTTTTCAGAAAGCCTTATACGCATATATAGAATACATTGAGACAATAACCTGAAAGCAAAGATCTGTAAACTTCACAGTAGGATTCCAGGAGGCGGAAATGATTTCTGTTTGAACTGCAATACTGTGCATTCCCTCTCATATATTGGATATGACCTGAAACTCTAGCCATCTGCAATTAACCACAGTTTTTCGCATGCAGCCCTCATTTAGTCTGATTATGCCATAGAAAGACACTAACCACTCAGGGCCCCGCCACTTATCCAAATGTTTGCACGTCCTCTCAATTGGGTTTCATTCATGTGCAGTTTTTTCTCCGTCCTCCAATCAACGTGTTTGTTTTCCATGCTTAATCTCTCTCGCCCAGTCACTCGACGGGACGCTTTCAATCTGTATTTAGGAGAAGCAAATTGGGAACACACAGTTACCGCTCACCGGGCCTCGCACATCACCTCGTAGTGATGATGTTTACCTCTGGGGACTGCCTGTCCTGCCTGACATGTTTAGACCCCGCGAAGGGCACCATAATATCTGGTGGACAACCTGATATTCTCCCCAGACAGCATCTGTCTTTGGATGCCTTCATCAATGTGGATGGTGAAGTCAACCGCGGGAGTTAAACATGAAGTGGGGGCGGAAAATTAGCAGCCATTTGAAATCAAAGTGGCCTTACAGTAGAGGGAATGGTTTGTTAGGAGATAGAGCGAGGACAAGGCGCTGGTTACTTTAGAGGCAGGAGGGATTGCAACTAAATGCGCCTGAACTACCGGCGTCCGTCCCAAATCTCCAGTTTAAGTGGCATAAAATGACTCCCATCGGTTCTGGAACAGTTTGAAAATACAGGACACGGAGGCTGTTCTTTTGTCTTAAAGTTCACCAAGCCGTCAACAACTGAAGGTCAACGTATTTTTTTCTCTCTGAAAAAGAACAGGGCTTTTTATGTGAGGCCATGGGGCGCCAACCGACTGAACAAGACAAAAGAATACATACGGGTGAGCTGCCCAGAATTCCTTGGTATTACAAAGCATCGTTAAATAAGACCTTGTTCGATTTGTTACACCGCTGAAGCACTTTCATCAAGCCAGCCGTGCCGGAGCTTAGAAGGCTATTCCACAATCACAGTAGCCGTGTTGATTCTGCATAATCGTGTGGCATAATGTCCAGAACAATGTCTTGCAACGCTCCATTTCTGTCGCCGTGGTGGGCGTAAAGGGATATCGGTACAGGCCCACTGGATGTCAAAAACATGACATTCATATACGTTTTGTGATATTTCCATCTGAAACTGTGAAAATTAGGAAAACCAGTTCGTGTTAAAACGAATCAAAATTCTGACCTGTGACCAACGGCCAATTCCCCGAGTTCAACCCTTCTTACGCTGTGTGAGCTTTTGAATGAATTGAATTCAATGAAATGTAAACTTCAAACCAACTGAAGCAGCCTTTCTTGCTGTGTCACAATGATTTGTGGAGTCCTCATTACAGCTCACTGTTAGACCCATGTAATGTGAGAGAATTGCTATCATAACAACGGCATGCTAATGATGGCTGCGTCTGTGTTTGTTCCAACCTGGCAATTCTCTCTTGCCCCCTTTTCTCCGCTTTCCAACGGCTTATCAACAGCACTGCAGATACGGTACCAGTTGTATTTCCGATTTCCCTAGCAAACATTAATGAGCTAAAACCCTGCTGTATTCCTGCTAAGAAGGAAACCGACCAAGTTTGAGAGAAAACTCATGAAAAGACGAGTTAGAAACTAGGTCACTTTGAAGCAGCACATATTTGCGAGACATGAACAATCTACTTAGCCTCCCCATATCTCCCCAACACTATTTCTCCCCAAGTGCTGAGGACATTAAAGACTTTTGCCAGAGCTTCAAACCTCCCATAGTCAGGCAAAGTGTGTCCATCACATTGCGTTTCATCCGCTACCATGAAAGATCATGACGAGCTAGTCAAGCTAGCTACAGCAGACATGCAGATGGACTCAGCTATTCCATAAATAATTGAGGTGCATCTCCGGAGTACTGTGTACTTATTCAACCAGTGTATAATTTCACAGAGAGGAGCAGGGCAGTTGAGGTATCGTGGCGCATCTAGCCTGTAGCTTTAAGTGTACCGCATCGATATGTTCCAGGATGGTATTGTTACTAGAACCTGTGACTAAGCCTGAAACTGCGGGGGGGGGGGGGAATTCTGTCCTGGAATCATTTCAAAGATCAATTGTAAATTGAAATGTAACTAAGGCTTTGGGTGGATCACACGATTGTTTGATATCAACTACACGTGTGAAATGACTGAACAATTACCTAAGCAAATCTGAAAACAACGAAACGTAATTGTATACGTACGTGTTATCATCCTATCCGAACCGTTCTCAGTCTGGTCACTAGAAGACAGTAAAGGTGCTGTGCTGAGTTACCCATAATGCTCCACGGCAGGCACCGGAGGGGAACCTCTAACCACGAGATGAGTTGACCTTATCACTAAACAGGCTAGTGTATCTCAAGACACGCCTATAACACCCTGTGACTTGACTATATAAAAGCTAGGCATTTCCATGTACATATATAGAGAATGACATACAGAGAGATACCTATTATTATTCTAGGTAAATAAGCTGAGAAATATAGAAAAAAAGAGACATACAGAGAAAGATACTAGGCCAAAGTGCTGTATGCGGCACAAACCTAACATAGCCCATGCCGTTATACTGTGGGGTTCGTTTCATCAGTTGGTACTGGGCATCATGTTAAAATATAGGAAAAATGGACTGTACAGAAATCACAGAAATACTACAAGAGCACTTGCTTCAGTCCACTAAAAGAAACTAAAGCTTGGGACTTAATTCACCTTTCAACAGGACAATGATCCAAAGCACAAGGCCCAACAACATTCCAGTGGCTTAAGAGCTAAAAGGTGAATGTCCTACAGTGGCCAATAAATCTGGATCACAATCCCATAAAGAATCCGTGGCATTACTGGAAAATTGCAATCCAAAAATGTTGTCCAACCATCCTGAACAACCTGAAGGAAACCTGCCAAGAAAAATGGGCCGACATCGCTGTGACACTATGGGCAAAGCTGGTGCACACTTACCAAAAGGTTAATGCTGTGAAAGTTGGCTCTGCCAAATATAAATGTGTAGGGGTGAAATATTTGTGTAAGCAACCTATTTTGTTTTTTTATAGATATCTTCCAACATTGAACTATTGTCATCATGCAATACCTGATATTGAGTGTCAGTGATATAAAAGGAAATACACAACAGAACGAAATGTCAATGTACCAATTCTATTGCTGTGCTAAAATACATATATAATTTCTCAGGGGTCTGAATACTTTTGAAAAAAACAGTAGAGAGAGAGAGAGAGAGAAAGCGAGAGAACACAGCGTACATTGAACATGGCAGAAAATGGTTTCCCAGCAGGCATGCCGTCCTGTCCAGTTATTGATCACCAATAGCTCAGTTGCATGGATCCAAAAGGGAGAGAAAGGTGAATATCACAACAGACAAGGTGAATCGGAATATCACAACAGACAAGGTGAATCGGAATATCACAACTGACAAGGTGAAATGGATTGCAGACGTGACCTACCCAGACCATCATAATGCTGATGACGACAGAATGAATCACAATCGATATCCATAATTCAAAGACAGAAATGTATTCTGGCACCTGGATGGCTTAAGATATCCCCTCCCATCTTACATTGGATGAGCACTCATTAAAAGTTTTAAGGCCATTCCCCAACCCCTTCCAGACTGATTGGCACTAAATTAGATTTGGGCGCCGACCGGTCAACCTTGACTAAATAACCTGGGTCAGGCTTTAGCTGAAGTCAGTTGGGTCATAGTGTCTTTTAACAGCCCATTAAGGTGATAAAGCCCTCTGCTGCCATTGACGTCTGTCTGTTTACTGTGTGTGTGTGTGCACAAACATAAGTCAGGAAGTGTCCATCCAATCAGATAAGCTCATTAGTGATATTACTGCTGACTGACCAATGGACGAACTCTTCGATTACTGTAAATGGCTATTGTCTTTGTGCCCTTGAGCATGGCATTTAACCCTAATTGCTCCTTTAGCTCAATCTGGATAAGTTACATTGAGAAAATGTAAAGACTTTTTACATTTGTTTCTGATGGGAGTAAGACAGACTTATATTTTGGATTCTTAGTAGGAATTTATATGTTACATTTATTGACAATAAATATGTCATACATTGAAGCAGTCAGCCACAAGGGACTGTGGTATATGAGCTGTTCTTAGACACAACGCACTGTGGCGTGCTTGGACCCAGCGGTTAACTGTAGAATATTACCCAATGCCGCAAACCCCTGAGATGCCTAATTGCTATTATAAACCAATGCAATTAGAGCAGTAAAAAGTCATTTAATACCCATGACATAACATGGCTATCGGCCAATCAACATTACGGATTTGAACGACTAGGTTTAAAATATACATTAAGACCTTAAGCAACCAAGGACAGCAGCTTTAATGTGTACATTAATAAACAATGAAATTAATCATTGATATGATCCAATATACAATATACAGTATGTTTCATCATTGCTTTTTGTGTAAAAAATATTGAGCATTTCAAAACCAAAGTTTCTCGCCCTAACCCAAGCAGCATTGCCTTGTGTCCTCCAAAAAAGCCCAATGTCCTGTTTCAGTCAGATTAGCATTGGATTACAAGGCCACTGGAGATTCACAAACAATGAATACTATTACCTTCTGCATCCAGACCCAAAATGGAGTTGGTAATTACCCTGAAAAAAAAACACACAACATCTGAAGCCAATCGATGACGCAGAAGTCCATTCACTTTTGCGTGGAGGTGATAACGCATGGCCGATCAAAGCAGACTTTTGATTGCTGCAGATGGTATTCAATTTGTGTGTGTGTGTGTTCATGCAGGTGGAAAGAAAGTTTCAAACAATTACAAAAGACCTCCTTATGAGAAAACATTTTGAACTACTTCATAACAATGCAGTGGTTTGGTATGGTCACATAGTCATATACTGAACCAGACTGAACCCACAATTGAGTGTTTGTATTTCTAACCTTTCATTCGTAATGCCACATATTAAAATGAGGCCTGCCAGTTGTTCTATTAGGCGAGATCAGCGGGAAAGACGAGATTTAGCTGCATTTAGTCCGCAGTCTCCATAGACCATGGTCGGTCTTATCATTGCATGTCTTAAGACCACAAATCATAGATAATGCAACAATCGGATCCCTTGGTATGAAATTTAACCAGGAAATGGGGGTTATGGATGTTAGCAGAGCTGTGACAACATCAACGCACTCAGACCAACATGCGAGCGAGCTGCTGCTCCTGCTTTTGTGGTCTGGCGTTCTCTGTGTTTCTGTTCATTCCGGGGCTGCTTGCCTGCCTGCATTCCTGCACTGCAAAACTAGGTCTCCATAGCAACTGCTGCTGCAGCAGGTGGATGTGGCGTGCCTTGATGACATCATCAGCCAGACTGGATCAGAGATGCCCATGGCAACCGATCTTCAGAGCTGTCACTCACGACATGTTTTGCTTCTGAAAACTCAATATGGAGCTTGAAGATACATCTGTCAGATTTTGCCTTAGAAAAAGCCTAGAGCTAAAAGCTGAAGGGGAAATACAACTCAGTGTTAAAACTCCTTCATCAAAACTGCATTTCGCGGATATGTTTTGATCAGTTTTCAAAATAAAAAGAATCAATTTTTCACATCCCAATCAGAAATCCGGCCTGCTAAGACAGGGTACAGTAAGTATTCCTTACTGGCCTTAATAATCCACTCCCAGTCAGCTTGTGATTAACATCTTCTGTGGGTCATCGCTTCATTCCTGCCTGTCCTCAGGCAGTCACGATCCTTTGACAGATCACAGGTCACTTGCTCGGTGTCCATCACTAGCGATAATCGCAGGACCTAAATGAATGTCCGCTGTCTGTGAAGTAAACGCGCCTGAATGTGCGGCTATTCTCAGTGGGTAAGTAATTGCATGCTCCATAATTATTTAACAAGCCAGGCAACCTGACGGCCGAATACGGAACGTTTCACTTTACATAATGTCTGTCATAGGGCCACTGCAAGCCAACCCCTCCCCCATATAGGCCATCCGATTGGTTGTGTCATATGACTCTGTCGTTAACATTCCAGATATAGTACAGTCTGGAGCTGGGAGACGATGCCTCACTGAGATTTCAAAGACGGAGAACTGAACAACCCCTCTGTAATCTGATTAACTGTGGGAAAGACCCAGGGCCTGGGGGAATCCAGCTAAGCCTGGCCTACATGAATCTGTTGGGACTGGATTTACCTGTGTAACGGCCATCGATCGGATCTGCTTAAGCGTGTTCCTGTGCTTCTCGATCAGTGTGCGGGTTTTCAAAATCATCCTCATGTGAACAAGTGGTACGAGACTGGAGCGGACGTTTACCGGAGGTTTAAAGATTTACGAGAAGATCAAAGACATTTACATACTGGCAGACCTAATTGACAGAGAGAAAAAATAATCAATATTTTCCCGGAAATGCTAAACGGGGCCGAAATTGTCATCTTGAGGGCCGAGTAACAATGGCACTGGGTTACTTGGATATAAAACTAGGAAGTTTTCCACTGCTGTCACATTTTTTCTCTTGTTGAGGAATGGTGCTAGCATCAATAATGTAGCATTCATTTGGGAGAGCTCTGTTTCAGTCATGTACAGTGAGAATCAGGTGACACAAAGCAGACAAAGACAGAGAGGAAGGAAGGAAGAACACTAAGAGGGGACTGGGGGGGATAGAGTGTGAAGGACGGAAGTCAGGAAGGAGGCCTACGAGAACGAGTATCAGGAAAAGAAAGGGGGACGAAGGAAGGGAATGAGAGGAGTAGAGGTGAAGAAAACTAGAGAAAGACAGAGACAGAGAGGGGTGCCACAAGCATGACCAGATGGCTGAGGAGAGTTAGGACAAGAGCTCTGATTGGTCGGCAGAGCAGTAGCTGTGTGTTTATCTGGATCATGCCGCAAAATGCCTCAAGTTCACTTTGGGGAATGAGAAAAGTAGGACAGATAAACTTCAATTCAAAATCAAACCCCAAAATAACACAAAGGCGCACAACACCATGAAAGCCCAAGAGCCACTTTAGATGATGCTGGCAGAACACAGCAGCTGTCTTTCCAACTTTGAAGGCCTATCTCTCTCTCCCTCTTTCGGATACAACATACCTGAGGAGAAACAAAAATAATGGCCAAGTCCTAATTATATTATATTAATGATATCTTGCTCCAAAACATGTATCCCAAAGAAACCCGTGTACAAAACCCAACATAGGCGAATGAAAAGAGACGGTGGTAATTTTATCCAAAGGAATGGTGATTTGATTGAGTCAACCCATTAAGATAAAAGTAAACATCAGGCTCTAAATTCTGTATGTTGAGGAAATAAAAGGGCACTAGAGATGGAAATTGATTCACCTCTAATGTCAGACTGAATGCTGTAAATGTTCAAATTGATCTAAATGAATCAGGACTAATAACATTCTGGTTTTAAATATCAAGTATTACTCTGTAGAAGAGGACACGGTATCACTAATAAATTGGCCGAGGCGACTGTAAAACTGAAATGCTTGAATATCATTTGTTTTGATTGTATTCCAGTGAGAGGGACGCCATGGTGGAACTGGACAAACCTACAGCGAAGTACACCTTGGGCTGGATATCCTTTCTCCCTCTCTCTCTCCACAGCCACCCTCTCTCCTCACCCTCTGTCACCCTCCCCTTCTCTTACTCTCTGTCTCTCTCCCCTCTGTCTCCCTCTTCTCTCACTGCAATTTACCTCCAATAAACCAGAAATTGCAATTAATTACAGTTTGGGTCTTCCCCCAAGCAGGTGCCATCACTTAGTATGGGCTCTTTAACCCATGTGCGCTGACATTGTTTCAATCCGCATTAAAGCCAATCAATTCAATAATTGTCAACCAATTTTGAATTCACGTCATCGATTTGAGTTTGCCATTCCGCAGTGCTGCTGGGAAAGTCATTTCCTCATTGGGTCAGTCTAAACAGAGGCAGCGGGGTTGCCGGCCGGTCGGTCGTCGGGGTGCGGCAAATTCCTTTTACAGAGAGCAGAAGGCAGCAGCGTCCGTTCGCCCGGAGCTGAGCGCACGTCAGCGCGGAAGCTAAGTATTTCCTGTGACGCTTCTGTCAATAATCGCTGGGGAAGAAACGAGGCCTTGACAGCGGCCATGATTAATACAGAGGACCTACAGTCTTGCGCATTTCCCCGTGTGCTTTCCCTTCCTTCGCTCCATATCTACAGGTTGGGTGTGTGGGGGGGGCGTGTGTATGTGCAGGTGTTTGCGTATAAGCGCCCAGGTGTGGGACGGGAGGACATCACGCGCCACAGTCCCTGGCCTCGGCCCCCAACCCCAGACTCCCAACCCTTCAGGATGAGCCACAGAGACGTGTCCTCTAAACTGGGCCAATCACACACAATGAGCGCAGGGGCACATCCCGCCTCCCAGGATGGCGGGCCCTGTTCTTTGATAACAGCACTGAGTATAGTGTGGATACTCCGTGTTTATAAAAATGGATCCGGAACACAAAGCAAGCAGCGGGGATTCAATGGACAAATAATACGGTGTTCATGCTCAGTATATTAAACAGTCTGTCACTCTTTATCAGGCGTTGACTAATTTGGGTTTCAATATTTCATACTCCCCTATTTAATTAAACTGCCACATGGCTGGATACACTAACATTTAATATTGTCTTCCGGTTTATCATGAGACAACAATCTATTAAACTGCTGTTGTCATCTATTCACCTCCCCTGTGTCCACAAGGGACAGGAAAGGGCACAGCGTGTCACGGACCATGGCATGGTTGGTGAATGATACTTCGGGGCGGAACGGCGTGCAGTAAGAGGTTTACGCCAGTCATGTCAGTGTCCTCTGGTCTGACAGACAGCGCTAGCTGGACTGTAACGGCAACTTTGGCGGACCGTGTTCTTCGGTGTGACTCACTGTTGATTACCGCCGGTGTCACGGCAAGAACAACCCCACCGCTAAGCTTTTCCTGTGCCTCGTGTTTTCTGTGTCCTGATCTCTTCTGGTCCACTTCCTGTCCTCCTGCTCCTTCCTTTCCTCTCTGCCCCTACAACTCCCTGGCCCGGCATCACAGCTCGTTGCTCTGTCCGCTTCCCTACCCAACATGAAGCCAATGTGGGGTTGTGGCTCTGAACTCAGCCCAACACCCCCCCACCCCCCACCCCGCTGTGTGTGCAACACTAGGCCAGTGAACATACCAAGCCAAGGTCAAGCCCTGGGCACAAATGCTACCTTGGCATCGTCACTTGGCAGCTATCCTCACCCCTTCTGAACTTAGATTGGAAGCAATACGAGATGCTCCTAGAACGACGGACACAGTAAACGGACGGCGGGTCGAGGAAGCAAATTTAAAAGAAAGAAAGTTTGCTGTGTTTATTTTTTGCTGGTGATAGTTACGATTTGTTTTAGTTACATAAGGCAGTCCAAAGTGGAGCAGGCTTCAAAGCCTAACGGCAGAGCAGCCTTCCTATGTTCAGGTTCAGAGGATGGCGTCGTCTCTTGGCCTGGGTTTTCTCTTCTCGTGAGTCGGCACAGGCTTCTCCTCCATGCCCTGTGAAGTTTATTTCAGAACGCCGGTCCAAATCTCCAATATTCACCCAGTACCGCACCCCCGCTGCACTCGGAACGTTCAAAGACATCCCCGTGAAAATGAAACGACGCGTCTTCATCGGTTGTTTCAGAGTTAGCACGACGAGCGCCACCCAAAATACGTCTCGCTATTTAGTGAAAAACGGGGTTGGGAGTAAGAGCTCTGCGACTTCTTCTTCTGCACTTCATCAGTGTTGGCCTGCGAGGTGTGAGGGTGTGTCGTAAGTTAGGGTCAAGTGGGGTGGGGTACTAAACCGATCCCTCAACATCAACACCGGGCATGTCACACGATGACATCCAGTTCAAGGGTTGTTAGCAATGTCAGACACGTGGGTTTGACTCCTACTTCGGTCTAACAGATGCACTCACTCTGCTAAGATCTACGTTGCTTCGGATAAAAGCAGTTTTCCACACCATGTCTAAGATATATATGCTGCATTCTATATGTGGCCAGCTGAGAGCCCGCGGGTGGATGACTAACACTGACTCGGGCTGTGCTAGCGCTGCGGCATCCCGCCAGGCAGCTACAGTACAAAGGTACGCTGGCGCCTGCACTGCCTGAGTCACCAAAGACACAGAGCGCCAGCCTTATTACAGAACTTCAGGGTTACAGGGGAGAGCAGAGGGGAAGATTACGCACAAAGCGGGCGCTCCCAAAATAAAGACGACATGCCTGCGTGGATGGGATTCATCTGACCGCATGTTATGAGTCTGACTTTTGTCAACCATACGCACCGACTGGAGTGGTTTGGGGAGTTCCCGGTGCTCGAGTCCAAATCGAGTCATGACGGCAAGAGTTTGGTCCAAGTCGCTGCTTGAGACCAGGTGCTCAGGTCTTGGCCACTGTGCCTAAGTTGAACATAACCGGATATTGTCCCTGTCACACAAACTACAGCTCTGGGAAAAATTTACAGACCACTACACCTTTTCAAAAGTTGAAAAGGAAGGTTTTGAGTCAGGAACATAAGCGTTTAATTTGAGGTGGTCTTTAATTTGCAGTGGTCACCCTTCTGTTCCTCACTTAAAACCTTTATTTTCAACTTTGTTGGAAAGGAAAGAAAACATTCAGTGATCTCTTAATTGTATCCGGAGCTGTATACTTCTTATTCTAAATGACATATTATTCGGAATAATTCAGATATTTTATGTAACAGCCCACGTGTGAGAGTTAAAAAAAATAATCCCTGATTGAAAACTAAAAGTTGGACAGAGCCTGTCTATATGATGCAGGGAGAGACAGAGGACCAAGCGGAATGACAAAATCAAAGAGTGACATTTATATACCCAAGGGAAGACAGACTTCTATCGCTTTCAATTTGGTGAACCGGTTCAGCTCGCCAAGTGATATTGCCAGTGTGTCATTTCCACTGCCTGTGGGTAAACCTCTGTCTGCTCCGCCTTGCAGGGCTGAAAAATACCCTGCTTCTCACAACAGCCTATCCAGTCCAAACGACCAAAAGGCACGAGAAGGTGGATCCGAGTCACTGGTGGTTGAGGCAAGTCCTAGTCACCAAAGTCCAAGTTCACACAAAAGTCCTAAAAAACCCAGACTCAAGTACTGCAACAGTTTTTTTTTCACTATTATTGTACTAGGTCAGTTGAGTGAGAAACCATTCTTATTTGCAGCAATGACCCGAGGGCAATTGGGTAGTAACTGGTGGTAACTGCCACGCTCCGGGATAGTGTGAATCTCGTCTTTTACATTGCAAGTTCACAGATTCAATCTAGAAATCTTTCGGTCACTATTAAGATGCCTTAATAACTACACTACCTGCCACAACTGTAGGATGCCTATGGGGTCATGGATGTTCTATCCACGTTCTAGCTACTTTACACCGGTCCAAAAAAAACCGGTACAATGTGGAACCAAACCTCAATATTTCGAAAACCTTAAACAGGTCTGTGAAGGGGACTGCATGTTTTTACATCCCATCTGTCGGAGCTGAGAGCAGTAAGGTCATCCCCTGGATCTGTTGGCGTCGTTAAGATCCTGATGTACAACTGTTATAAGAGGTCAAGTTCACCGTCTAAGAACACTCCGCCGCCTCCCCCAGACTACCGGAAAATGACACACAGGATTAATGTCACAAATCTTGCAGGGCAAATTAACCATTTGGGGCAGGGCGGTTTCTTTCTCATCCCACTTTCATCTGTAATAACGCGACGTTAGACACCATCATCTTTCACCCACAGTGTGAATCTTAAATGACCCCCCCCCGTCATCTCCCTTACCGGCCCGTGGCTGTGACTGGATGTCTCTGGAGATGTGCCTGGAATGCATATGGAACCCACTCAGACATACAATAACTTGAGGGGAATAAATATGCCCTAATTGAGAGAAATGATGTAATATTGATCTGAGAGATCTGAACCCTTGGCATCACACGGCGCTCGGCTGTCGCCGTGACATTTAGAGGAAGGGAGAGGGAGGGCAGGTGGAAGGGGGGGCGGGGGCAGTCAGCTGCAGTGCAGCGCGCCGCTCGGGAGGGACGGGCGAGAGACGAGCCTCCGACAGGGAAAAATGGCAGAGCTCAACGACGCCGTCTCCGCAGTGTCACGGCACCGTCCGTCCTCTGCGTCGCCGTAGTCATTGTGGGGCGCGCTCTCGTTCCGACGACTGTCTCCATCGGAGTCTCAGAAGCACCTGACGCCAATCAGGCAGATCAAGAGCAATTAGAAAGGAGCGGGGCTGTGATTCCTGACACCTTTTAATCAGGCTGTCATTTACCCCACAGCACGTTGCGCACTGTGAAGAGGATGACAGGTGCGTGACTCACTGGAGCCGACGACTTCCAAGGGGGTGGATCTATATACAGCGCCGGTGCTCCCAAAGTGCTTTGAAATGACTGTAGAAATCAGAGTTATTCCCCGAAGGTCAGTGGATGCATCCTGGCCGGAGCGGTCACAATATGAGATTAAAGGTCAGACACAAGTTGTCGGGCAAAGCCAAAGAAATTCAATTAATTCACTGCTCCGGCCATGGGGCTGGCTGGCCAAGACAGGACAGGGAAACAACGGGTCAGATTGTGGACTTGGTACCGGGGCTCGGCATCGAGCCACGATCTTCCAATTACTGGATGAATCTCTGATTCTCCGTGCGAATCACGATGACTGTTTGACCTTGCCGCTCCACGCTGATCGATCAGCTTCCAGAGCAGAGGCACTGTAGGGGGGCATGGATTCTCGGTATTCGTCATTCTTGTTGTCCACCCTCTGGGTTTTACAATTATCCCTCCCCCTATTCGAACGCGTCTCTCTAACAGCTGTGCCGTTTGCACCTTTTCCGCAGCATGACAAGTCATCCGTGTCCAATCGAGGGTTAGTGGTGGATTAAATGTCGAACCGCTTCTGGATCTGCTATTTACGAACACGCTTGCTTGCGCACAGCTGCTTTTTATCGAAATAATCATAGAATTAAATTAATTCCATATAATCCATAAAGATTTAGTAGCATATCATCTCTCTGGGCCTATTTTTATATATCTTGTAATGTTGCACATTATCTGATTGTTGATCACTTTAAAAGGCACTCATAATCGCTAGCCACTCTCAAAATAATTCCACCATCCAAACTGTGTAGCTTGAATAGATTCCTCTTCTGCTGTAGGCGATCATCTCTGCCTCAGCCACTTATCTCCCACGTTGGCTAAATGTTTGTGTTTTGGTTGAAAGAGAACACATACATTCATGGATGCCATGGTATGCTAGGCTTTACCAACGAGTTGGCCATTAAAAAGATAAAAATAAAACAATGAACGAAAGAGCACCCCTGTGTCTCAGTATGTGTACAGTATGAGATGCTCTCTGGACAAAAGGAATATAAAATGGCTGCCTGTGAAATTTCATTGACTGACATCGGAGAGATGCCAGCGACCCTTATATTTTTTTAATAAATTGAAAAAAGTATGTGTGGGAGGGGAGTTATTAAAATATATCTTACCCAAAAGTCCCACGTGTAATGTCAAAATGAAGTTCACCTCACAGAACCCCCTTTGAGAGCAACATTTACTCCAGATGGCAAGCACCTTTGGAAATAAGCTAATTCATGTTAAGTAGACCTATTTCCCCCCAAATGAACATATCGAGAAAAAGGTCTAATTAAATAATGTACTATATACTGTAACAGCACAGGCTTTTTCACAATTTCTGATCAAAATTATTCATGCAAACTTACTGTCGTTAATGTATTATGTGCGATACTAATGTGTTATGCCAATTTGTGATTCAGGTTATCAGCTGCAGTGTAATTCATATTGTTACCGGCCCCTCGCCTCCTCCTGTTTTGGTTTCTTTGTTTACTGCAGGTTGGCGGAGCCGATCGGGTCGTTAATGTGACAAGCCGCACCTGTAATGGGACAGGCCAGGGTCCCGGTTCTCAATCATGGCTCTCTTTTTTCTCCCCAAGTCCCTTTTGTTTGGGATCGGTTTAGACATGGATTCTGTTTAAGCACACCTTTCAACACTCATCCAACGCACACCCACTCTACACCTGTCTTACTTCTACACCTGGCAGTTCTTTAGTAGTTGTATGTTCGGCTAGCTATTTCATAAATTCATTTGTTGTTCCTCAATAGTCACCCTGTAGATTCCTGTCTGTCACAGTCTAAGAGATGGGTTCTGACATTATTCTGGCCAGCAGAATATTCACTCAGAACCAATTTGGTCCAAGGTCAAACCAAATAGATAACCCCTGCCTTAGAGTCACCAACACCATTTTTACAACACATACCAGTCATTACTTTTGTTCTGGCTTGGCTTCCCCAGTGATCATACCCACGCAACGTCACTGTGACAAAAAAACAAGTAAACAAATACCCAACTAACTCCAGAGTAACTTTATTTAAAGCACTGATACAAATATGCTCTGTTCTTGAGGGAGGAAGAATCTTTTCCAACTCTATGATGGTGACCCACTTGTGAGAGAGGCTAGTGTTTGAACTACGTAAGGCTGGCTGGTGTGTTTACAGCTTCCAAACCCAGCAATCACAAGGAAATGAGAGAGGGAGTGGGACTGGAAGAGATATAGAGAGAGATGAAGAGTCAGGAAGCAAAAGACAGAAGGAGAGAGGAACAAGGAGAAGGAGATGTTACTGTGCCAGGGACAGCGTGGATTTCAATTTAGTGAGTGACTCCCACTTTTGAACTGGCCACTGTGTACCCTCTGACCCCAAACCACGACGTCAGAGCGGAATAACCACGCCTGCCGAATGCCAGATGTTACAGGGTTGGGTGTGAAAGCTGGAAGTGTCGGACGATGGAAGAATTCCGCCGAGTGACAGCCAGCGTAGTCAGAGCCCTAATCAGTGTCCACGCGACCCGGTACGGCGCAACCTCCAAGGCCTGGTTCCAAATGGCCCCCAACTAAGTGCGCTCCGTTTGACAAGGGCTATGCTGAAACGAGTCCGGTACTAAAGAAATAGGTTGCCGTTTGGGAAGCCGACCCAGGGAACCCAGCTGGCCTGGTGGCGAGGCCTGTGTTTGATCCGACACAGGCCTCGGCTCCATGAGACACAGATAAAATGTCAGTTCGCAGAAAAACTGACGCCAGGGGACGTTTCCTGTCTATATGTGTGCACACGCGCGTCTGAGGAAAGCTTGCCGCTCTCTCTGTCACTAATCCGGCCAAGGCTGCACTGTTAGCTCTGCAGGGACTTTCCTCTCTCTGGCTGAGGGAGCAGAGGAAGGGGAGGAGGGGTCATTATTGCCCTCGTGTGCTGACGGGCACCAGCCCAGCCACCAAAATAATGTGAGTCTAATTCCTTTCCACCAGAGTGCCCACATCTGCTGGGTTTCGAGGACAGTAAAACCGGCGATCGTTTACGATTACATTCAGCAGGGCAGTTTGCAAACGTTTACAAAGGGAGTTGCGTTATCCCTCTTCATAGGAAAGAGTGTCGTTATCACTCTTCAGAGGAATGACTGACGTTGTCCCTAAGTATAGGTAGGAGAGATATTATCCCTTCTCATAAGGAATAATGTATCTCACTTTACAGGAAGGAGTGATGATAACCCTCTTTATAGGAACAACTGACTGACGTTGTCCCTCCTTATAGGAACAACTGACTGACGTTGTCCCTCCTTATAGGAACAACTGACTGACGTTGTCCCTCCTTATAGGAACAACTGACTGACGTTGTCCCTCCTTATAGGAACAACTGACTGACGTTGTCCCTCCTTATAGGAACAACTGACTGACGTTGTCCCTCCTTATAGG
>JACXGJ010010237.1:0-22543 GCA_016801105.1 Esox niger | reverse complement strand
GGTCCCTCCCTCCCTCTCCCGGTCCCTCCCTCCCTCTCCTGGTCCCTCCACCATCCCTTTGGAAAGAGGCTTTGGGTGAAATCCCTTTTAGCGTGCGACTCCCCCTCCTGTGGCACAGACCCTGGGCCTGCTGCTGGGGCCCAACTTTTTCTCCCCGGCTCACGCTTTCCTCGGCCAATCGCGGACCAGCTGAGCTGCTCGGAGGGGGTGGGTGTGGGGGGAGGGGGTCTTGCAGGATCTGATACACATGCTGTGCGAGTTTCTTATCTGCACGGAGCAAAGACGACACACACACATACCAGGCCACATCTCATTCACGGCTACTTAATAAACTGACTCGGCTACCTAATAAACTGACTCGGCTACCTAATAAACTGACTCGGCTAACTAATAAACTGACTCGGCCACCTAATAAACTGACTCGGCTACCTAATAAACAGACTCGGCTACCTAATAAACTGACTCGGCCACCTAATAAACTGACTCTGCTAACTAATCAACTGACTCGGCTAGCTAATAAACTGACTTGACTACCTAATAAACTGACTCGGCTAAGTAATAAACTGACCCGGCCACCTAATAAACTGACTCGGCTAACTAATAAACTGACTCGGCTACCTAATAAACTGACTCTGCTAACTAATCAACTGACTCGGCTAGCTAATAAACTGACTCGGCTAACTAATAAACTGACTCGGCTACCTAATAAACTGACTCGACTACCTAATAAACTGACTCAACTACCTAATAAACTGACTCAGCTAACTACTAAACTGACTCGGCTACATAATAATCTGACTCGGCTACCTAATCATCTGATTCGGAGGCAGTTGACGTGTGATTAGCCTTCTGACAGATATCAGTTGCTTGCCGTGCGTCTGCTAGTGGAGCGCTGCACATTGACTTTCAGTGAGGCGAGCTTCTCTATTACCGTGCAAAACGCTACATAAAACCAACAGATGGTTCAATAACATGATTATCACTTTCTGCACAAATGTATATAGCACATAGGTGTAACATGGCAAAGGAGGCAAGTGTGTGTGAATAGATTTAAAGTATCTGACCAGTAACCAAAAGGTGCCCACAGAAAATCCTGTAGCAAAGCAGGTAATGCTAAAAACAAGGCAAGTTGTTATTCCTTTGAGCAGGGCATTTAACCCTAGTCGCTCTAGAGAAAACGTGTCTGCTAATTGACTCAAATGTAAAAGTTGGACTGCCTGCGCCTACAAGCCTTCCATCCTGGCATGCTGACTGTGTGACTGCCTCAGGCATTGAGGAATGGGTCTGGCCCCAGGAAGAAGAACCAAGTGCACAGTGATGAGAAAAGAACAGAGGAGAAAGGCAACTACAAAAGACCCGCCATCCTTTTGGTATTTTGGTTTTTGGATTTTCTGAAATACATAAATGGCAAATTCACCCTGAAGCAGAGGACCACTTTGAGTTGAAAGCCAGAGAAGCACTCCACTTGTGAGTGAGACAGAGAGAGAGACAAAGAGAGAGGTGGAGAGAGAAAGATGTAGGCCAGTGTTTTGTTCTTTAGGAAATAATCTAAAATAGTCTTGAACTTGAACCTCCGTGGTAAAATCCTCACGGAGAGGTTTATCATCATAATGACTAATGCGTTGGTCTCAACGCACAGACACATAAAACAGCTACAATCAAATGCAGTTGACAAAGATATTCCAAGTCAAATGACTGTTACTACAGTCGTGATACGGCTAGATACTGTGGAGCAATGTAGCACACACTAACACACACACACACGCACACACACACACACACAGACACACACACACAGACACACACACACAGACACACACACGTACACACACACACGTACACACACAAACACACAAAGATTATGTATGGAGTATGGACAAAGTGAGGAGAGAAGGATCAGTGTGGACAGGTGGAGCGAGGAGAAAGAGGAGTATAGATAGACAGAGAGGAGAGAACGAGGAGTATAGATAGACAGAGAGGAGAGAACGAGGAGTATAGATAGACAGATAGGAGAGAAAGAGGAGTATAGACAAACAGAGAGGAGAGAAAGAGGAGTATAGCTAGACAGAGAGGAGAGAAAGAGGAGTAAAGACAGACAGAGAGGAGAGAAAGAGGAGTATAGCTAGACAGAGAGGAGAGAAAGAGGAGTAAAGACAGACAGAGAGGAGAGAAAGAGGAGTATAGCTAGACAGAGAGGAGAGAAAGAGGAGTAAAGACAGACAGAGAGGAGAGAAAGAGGAGTATAGAGAGACAGAGAGGAGAGAAAGAAGAGTATAGATAGACAGAGAGGAGAGAAAGAAGAGTATAGATAGACAGAGAGGAGAGAAAGAAGAGTATAGATAAAGAGGAGTATAGAGTATAGATAATAATGTGGAAACAAACTTAAAAATATGCAACACATTAATGACATTGAACCATACTTAAAAATATACAACACATTAATGACACGGAAACATACTGAAAAATATACAACACATTAATGACATGGAAACATACTTAAAAATATAAAACACATTAATGACATGGAAACATACTTAAAAATATGCAACACATTAATGACATGGAAACATACTTAAAAATATACATCACATTAATGACATGGAAACATACTTAAAAATATACATCACATTAATGACATGGACACATACTGAAAACCACACAACACATTAATGACATGGAAACATACTGAAAAATATACAACACATTAATGACATGGAAACATACTTAAAAATATACAACACATTAATGACATGGAATCATACTTCAAAATATAAAACACATTAATGACACGGAAACATACTGAAGAATATACAACACATTAATGACACGGAAACATACTTCAAAATATACATCATAATAATGACATGGACACATACTTAAAAATATACAACACATTTATGACATGGACACATACTGAAAAATATGCAACACATTAATGACATGGAAACATACTTAAAAATATACAACACATTAATGACATGGAAATATACTTAAAAATATACAACACATTAATGACATGGACACAAACTGAAAAATATACAACACATTAATGTGGAAACACTTAAAAATATACAACACATTAATGACATTGAAACATACTTAAAAATATACCACACATTAATGACATGGAAACATACTTCAAAATATAAAACACATTAATGACACGGAAACATACTGAAAAATATAAAGCACATTAATGACATGGAAACATACTTAAAAATATACAACACATTAATGACATGGACACAAACTGAAAAATATACCTCACATTTATGACATGGAAGCATACTTAAAAATATACAACACATTTATGACAGAAACATACTTTAAAATATACAGCACATTAATCCAAAACAAGAAAAGGACCAGCGCTAGAAGCAGGAGCCTGTGTCCTTGTCATGACGATTCACACACGTATGACACACATATGGTACTCGCTGCTTATGTGAACACATTTCCTCGGCCTTGCCAGGGGCAGAGTCAGACTACTGGAATCAGGGAGGTCGGAGGTGTCCAGGGAGACGACCCTTAAGCCCACAACGCAGTGCCCTGGGTTCAGCCAATGCTGCCAATGTGCTGCCAGCGTGTGATAGGCGGTAGATAGACCCTCCCCATTGCACGTGATCATGTTATGGCCTTTCTGAAATGAACAGTAATAGAAGACGCATCGTAGATATCAAATGGTGCCAACATAACAGAGGTCTGACTGTGGCCTGCTGAATTAAGCTTATTACTTAAAATGACCACTCGTCTTTCTGCTTCACGAGGCTGTAACACTGATTTACCTTCCCCCTGCAGCCTTCCACAAACACAAACACATAATGTTATTATTAAGAACTTCAGAAAACACATCGCCCATGAACCACGTGTTTTATTTAGACTGCATTGTTCATCCGGAGACTGTTGTGTAGTCACTGATGTTCACAGGCAATATGCTGTCTTTTAACCAGAGTGGTGGTCTACTGTACGCCCTAGTTTGCATTTTGAACAAGGCTGAAATTATGATACATGATAAATTAGCACCTTTTTTCTCATTTTATTATTTATTCGACGCTAATTCCTATCTACGGGTCCTCTTTAATATAGATTCTGTGATATTGTAAAATTACACTTCACACTTCAATTACTGCCAATTACAGTTAAAATGTTATATCCATGATTAGCAAACATCACTGTGCGATATTACCCCGTAGAAATAGCATTGAACAGAACGTTGACATGAGAAAATGGTGCAAAATCACAAGTAGGTCACCAAGCGATTTATTTGAGAAAAAGGAGAGAGGGGGGTGGAAGAAAGAGGGAGAAATTGGGTCATGCTGAATCTGAAACGATGCAGAGGCAGAGAAACTTCAGGGGAAGCACTGCTAGAGATGAGATGTGCTTCAAGCCGTTTGTCCTCTCAACATCACGGGTGTGTTCACTCAGAACCTGACTGAAGCACACTGAAACAAATAGAACCAAAGAAGGAACGGCATGCCCAAATTCGCACACGCGGAACAAAAAGGTTCCTCCACATTTACTAAATGTTTTACTAGTTAAGACACAGAATGAACACACCAGAGTGTCCCGTTTCCAGCTGCAGCGGGGTGTTTTTGGGAACGTGGAATAAAGGGAGAAGATGTGTGATATCTTCCGTGCAGGATGGACGCCATTCAGGCCAACATTAGTGGTTACAGACATGGCCACCACCACCAGGGAGTGACTCGGTAGCTGAGAAGTGTCCCGCTATCTGCTAAATCCATCCTTTTATTCAGTAAGTTAACAGGAAAACAGCTTTACGGCTAAAACCATAAAATATACGAACGGCCACATATGTTGAAACCATTTTGGATGTTTAGCACTAAGAGCTACTGTAAACTGTCCCCTAAAAATCTATCTAATGTGATACCCCCTACACACACGCGCCAAGATCAGAATGCAAACAAAGCACTTAGCCAGTCTGTAGCCCCAGAACTCTGGCTAATGAAATTGAAAGCGATATTCCGGTCATTGGAGCACATCAGTGTCTGACCCAGAGAGAGTCAGGGCCATTGATCTGTCCACAATCAACTGCTCTGTCATATACAGAGGATGCATTATAGTAGGCAAGTATGCACAGGCAGAAACTGCACACAAACTACATATTATACATCACTGTACAACAGATTACTGATATTTACCCTAATATATATATATATACAACACAGAACTGATATTTACCCTAATATATTTATATACAACAGAGTACTGATATTAACCCTAATATATTTATATACATCACAGAACTGATATTAACCCTAATATATTTATATACAACAGAGTACTGATATTAACCCTAATATATTTATATACAACACAGAACTGATATTAACCCTAATATATTTATATACAACAGAGTACGGATATTAACCCTAATATATTTATATACAACTGAGTACTGATATTTACCCTAATATATTTATATACAACAGAGTACAGATATTTACCCTAATATATTTATATACAACACAGAACTGATATTAACCCTGACGTATTTATATACAACTGAGTACTGATATTAACCCTAATATATTTATATACAACAGAGTACAGATTTTAACCCTAATATATTTATATACAACACAGAACTGATATTAAACCTATTAGATTAGTATTTTACAGAATTGATATTTCACCTAATTGAATAGTATTTTACAGAACTGATATTATACTTAATATATTTTAATTTAACAGAGAACTAATATTTCACCTAATATATTATATTTCACAGATAACTGATATTACACCTAATCTATTAGTATTTTTCAGAACGGATATTACACCTAATCTATTAGTATTTTTCAGAACTGATATTACACCTAATCTATTATTATTTTTCAGAACTAATATTACACCTAATCTATTAGTATTTTTCAGAACTGATATTACACCTAATCTATTATTATTTTTCAGAACTAATATTACACCTAATCTATTAGTATTTTTCAGAACTGATATTACACCTAATCTATTATTATTTTTCAGAACTAATATTACACCTAATCTATTAGTATTTTTCAGAACTGATATTACACTGTAGAACAGATACTACACTTCAGTGTGCTTTTTTAAATCAGCGTTCACACAATGAGTATATATGTTGGACCGTACGTGTGTGTGTGTGTGTGTGTGTTTATGAGAAGCTGTGATGTGTGTGTGCAAACAGAGCTCGGCATGAGTAGGCGGTGCACACGCATGTTCACGCTCTGGCAGACACAATACCACACGCGGCCCTCAGCCATTTGCCGAGCTGCTCTGTGGCGTGTGCCAGAGAGAACACCGAGTTGCTCTTTCCTCCTGCTCGCTTCCAACACGCACACCCACACACACCCACACCCATCTACACACACCCACATTTGCCATAGCTTCACACACAAACACGCACACACACGCACACCCATATCTTCCCCTCTGTCTGAATGGGACAGCGGAAGGTAACAGGGAGTATAACAGAACCAGCCCGGTCAGCTTCGGCCATTCAGGCTCAACTGAGGAGACGACACAACACAGAGTCCATTAGGTTTCTACCAAGAACATGTTGAGACCCGTTGGTCACATTTTACCTGAAATCACTACCACTGTAAACTTTGCTGATGTCATTGGATATTTCTGTACGGCCATGCATATGTAGATATGTAAATTGATGGTCTTGTGGTGATGATGAGGTTCTATTTCACTACAATGGATGAATATGGAAAGAGTGTGTTTATTTGTGTAAGCATGAGGACCAGTAACTAGTAAGAGTGGAAAATATGTTCTGTATATTCATATGTTATTTTAGGATTATTTGCAGCCTTCGGCATAAGTTACTGATTTGCAGTTACATTGAACATAAACCGTATGTCGCAAAATCCATATCTAATATTAAACGGTACTTGCTGACATGATACAATCACATAATGATGGTTTGGTTTTACATCACGTTTTTGTATTTAAGCAAGAAAAGTCTGCCTAATCAAAACGTGTATAAAAATTAAAGCCAATATTTCTATATTTTAAAGAATTTTTTTAAACAATATGACAGACATTCCATTCCTAAATTACTAGGGAAAATAAGTATCAATAAATATAACATTACTTTAGTATTCTAGAGGATGAAACGTTTCAACATAAATTTCATTTACAAATAAACGTTTAACAGATACTGTAAAATAATGTGAATAATCATGTAATGGTGGTTTTACACAATATTACATGGTAACATATAATCAGGAACCTAATCAATGTTGGTTTAGTTTTACACAATTTTATGTCTTTACATTAAAACTGGGACCTAATTAATAGTTTTACACATTAATAAATATTTACTTTTAAACAGGGACAACCTAACAAAGAAGGGTTAAGAAAGCCATGTATTGTATATGTTTTTTATAAACTGATTAAATAAACCGATGAATATAAAAAAGTTAAATAAAAGAGAAAAGGAAGCATTAAAAAGGATTGTTTAGAATAGAGCAGGGCAGGAACATTCAGTAGTTAAGTGTGTGGCGCTAGCTGTCGATTGCATGTTTGTACAAAATGGCTGACAAAAATAGACAGAAATCTGTGTAATGCCACATTAACGTGTATAACAGGGGACCCACAAGCCCAAGTCGTCTCTAATGAGACCATAATCCGACCCAAATGCTGCCTACGTGCTAATCTCTCCTGCAGATTACCAAGCCATGGAGGAGAGGAGCTCTTCTGTGCACAGGTTCAGATGAAGGACAGTGAAGCAGGAAGATGTGACAGAGAAATAAACCAAACCTCCTCCTCCTCTCTGTAGTACACACACATAGACACACTCACACACACACACACACACACACACACACACACACACACACAGAGCTCAAATACACACGCACGCTGCATGAACACGCACGCGCAGAATCACACACACACACACACACACAAACAAACATAAAAGCACTTAACTGACAAATGCCTTTGTAAAGAATACTGATATGAATTCAAACCAAGAAACGACAGAGTCCACATTTACTCTCCTCATTATCTATTTAGTTCATGTTAAAACATTTCTGTGTCAATCGATACCTGTTCTTAATGAACACGTGCAAACATGCTGATTTTATTTGTGGAACAGTGATGCCGGAGACCTCTCAGACAGACCAACAAATGTTTTAGTATGAACATCAGATAACGAGGCGCTCAGCCTGATTCAAAACATTGTGCTATAATCAGCCTGTTCACTGATCATTGTGCTATAACCAGCCTGTTCACTGATCATCGTGCTTTAATCAGCCCGTTCACTGATCATTGTGCTATAACCAGCCTGTTCACTGATCATCGTGCTATAATCAGACTGTTCACTGATCATTGTGCTATAATCAGCCTGTTCACTGATCATTGTGCTTTACTCAGCCTGTTCACTGATCATTGTGCTATAATCAGCCTGTTCACTGATCATTGTGCTCTAATAAGCCTGTTCACTGATCATTGTGCTATAATCAGCCTGTTCACTGATCATTGTGCTATAACCAGCCTGTTCACTGATCATTGTGCTATAATCAGCCTGATCACTGATCATTGTGCTCTAATAAGCCTGTTCACTGATCATTGTGCTATAACCAGCCTGTTCACTGATCATCGTGCTATAACCAGCCTGTTCACTGATCATTGAGCTCTAACCAGCTTGTTCACTGATCATTGTGCTATAACCAGCCTGTTCACTGATCATTGAGCTCTAACCAGCTTGTTCACTGATCATTGTGCTATAACCAGCCTGGTCATCAGGATGTTCACAATTAAAAATGAATTCAAGATCAAATGTGTTACTCATTCTTTAAAATCACAATTAATCTTGATAACAAGTAATCTGGTCAACAACAAAGACAATCCGTTGTGAAGGATGTTTCTCAAACTGCTACGTGGCAAATAAATGTGTTTACCACTACTACATTACCACTACTATCACCTCTACTACCATTACCACTACTACATTACCACTACTATCACCTCTACTACCATTACCACTACTATCATTACCACTACTATCACCTCTGCTACCATTATCACTACTACATTACCACTACTACCATTACCACTACTATCATTACCACTACTATCACCTCTACTACCATTACCACTACTATCATTACCACTACTACATTACCACTACTATCATTACCACTACTATATTTCCACTACTATCAAAACTACAACCACCACTACTACCATTACTACTACTATTATCACTACTATCAACCTCACCACTACATCATAACAACTACCATCACTACTACTATTATCACTGCTATCACCACTACTATCACAACTATTATCACCACTACAATCATCACTACTATCACCACTACTATCACCACTACTATCACCACTACTATCATCACTACTATCAACACTACAATCATCACTACTATAACCACTACAATCATCACTACTATCATCAATCCTATCCCCACTACTATCACCACTACTATCATCACTACTATCATCACTACAATCATCACTACTATCACCACTACAATCATCACTACTATCATCAATCCTATCCCCACTACTATCACCACTACTATCATCACTACTATCATCACTACAATCATCACTACTATCACCACTACAATCATCACTACTATCATCAATCCTATCCCCACTACTATCATCACTACTATCACGACTACTATCACGACTACTATCACCACTAATATCACCACGACTATCACCATGACTATCACCACTAATATCACCACTACTAACAAGCTCCTCTCCAATGACATAGTAAATACATAAGTAATCACTATGACACTGTAGATGAGTAAATATAATGACACAGTGAATAGATAAGCCAATGGGAAATGTTTAATAGACTGACATTCTTTAGCAATTGGGTTAGCATGGAACCAAAAGCATGCTATTAACGGAGGTATGAGCTGAGAGGAGCAAATGGCTGAATGGGAGGGAGTGACGAGGAGAGGAGATAGAGGAGCCCCAGCAGGAAGCTCAGGATGCTCCATCTCCTCCCCCCCTGCTCCCCCCTCCCAGCTGCCTGTTTCCCGAGATCAGCTGATCAGCGCGGATGATGGAGCGGACCACGGTTCAGAGGTCAACCTCTTGCATTGTCAAGACGTCCCCTTGCCCCTCCCCCCCCCCCGAGCACACACACTCCACTCTGCTACAATTGACATACATTTATCAACATTACATGTACCCGTGCCCCCCCCAGCTCCAGTCTAACATTAGGGCCTGCCCCTGCACCCCCCTGCCCGTGTAATCCCTGCCAGCTGGCCCCCGCAGGCTAATCCTTAGCACAGATCAGCTGGGCCACACATCGGATCCAGGACGGGGACAGTTAGGGGCGGGGTGTGTGCGTGCAGAGGGGGGTGGGGGGGGGGGTGTCGAACAGAGAGCATAAATTCGTGCCCCGTGCCGGGCTGCGTTCAGTGTGCCTGTGTGTGAGTGAGTCGCCTGCACCTCCTATTTCCTCCTCCTACTCCTCCATCTCCTCTACCACCTCCTCTGCGACTTCTCTTTTGGATCCACATACATATACACCTTTCTCCGGGCTCATAAATGTATATTGTACATTTCGGCCTCTTTTTTTCTTGGTTTGTCTTGTCAGCAGAAACCAAATGGATTTTTTTTTTTGGGGGGGGTGTGCTAGGGGAGATAGGAGAGTATTTTTTGGGGGGAGGGATGCTGGGGGGTGTGCATGTGGTGTTGGGTAACGGCTAAAATCTCCTCGTCGCCCCCCCGTTCCTACCCTCTCCTTCATAACCCTGACTGCATGCGGGACATCTGCCTGCGTTCCATCCCTCAGACCCCCCCCCAGCCCCGGCTCTCCCTCTGCCCCAGACGGAGCATCACCAGCGGGCACCTGGACCAGACGCCTGGAGGACACGGAGGAAATACTCTGTCTTCTCACCACTTTCTCTCCGACAGGATATCATCTGAAACAGCAGTGCTCTTCCTGAGCCTAACAGGCTAAACCGAGGAGGAATCAGTCTCATTGGTCAACATTTAAAGGAAAAAGGAATTGTAACTTATTTACATTGTGCCTCAGCAGATATGGATGTCTGAGAGTCTTGGTGTATTTGCACGGTTTGCATTCTTATGTTGATTTGATATCATGTATCGTCTAATCACATTTTTTAGTAGTCATTTCGTTGAGGACGGCGCTCATCTTGGCGTATTTTCGTTATTGTGTGTTTTTATTTCCGTTAATGCCTTCAAGAGCAATTCAGTTTTTGCACAGAGAGCAAGAGAGAGGAGTGAGTGAGAGATGAGGAGGGAGTGAGAGACGAGAAGGAGGTAGGGAGAGAGTGAGGAAGAAGGATGGAGGATCGGCGCCACAGCTTTAACAGATGAATGTCTGACATGGGCTGTTCTTATGGTCCATCACATGAACCGCGAGCCATAGTCCGTTGTCCGGGATGATTCGTTTAGCATAGCATCTCCATCCAGCCTCCACATACAGGGAGTGTCGTCATCCTTTGTTATGCTACCACAAGCAGGCTCTGACTGCAGGAATGAACCAGCAAGCAGTTACCAGGGCTTCATGGTGATTCACGGAAAAGGTACATTTCTCCCTCTCCGTCTCTCATGCTCCAATGCATTGTATGCTCTGCGTTAGGGGTGTTAATTCCGGCTGTGGGAAAACCACATGCGTGTTACTTTGACTGATGTGTAGTTTTGCTTTCTGTATGAGTGTTGCTGGAGGCATTTTCCTTCCATATACATACGCCAACACACTCACCTTCACATGCAGGGAAAGAGACATGCCAGAAACCTCTCCGTCTCCGTCACATGTATGTGCTCGCAGTGGGAGTCCATGTTTTTTCCATGTCTTATGAGGCTGCGTGTGTACTAGGTGTGCGTGGGCTTCGCGGCGCGCCTCGACGTGTGAAACGGACTGCATAGCGGCGCCACAACCGAGACGACAGGGACAGGTGAGGAGGAGAGGAGAGAGGGATGGCGATGTGAGGAGGGACTTAAACAGAGAGGACAGGGACAGGTGAGGAGGAGAGGAGAAGAGGGATGGCGATGTGAGGATGGACAAACAGAGAAGACCGACGGGAGGTCTGAGTGCCGCACGGAGAGACAGACAGAGGCTGTGGTGCCGACAAGCCAACTCACAGGACAGGGGAGAAACTAGGGGTGAGGAGAACACAGCCAGCTGAAAGCGGCAGAGGAGAAAACTCCTCAGGGAAAGAAACAGGGAGAGATAGGATGCAGCCTAAAAAGTCTCCAAGGAAGAGTAGAGGTCAAGGAGAAGACGACCGCAGGTCAAGGAGGATGAGGTTGGAACTTGGGTTTCAGCTCTTTGTGTTCACAGTGGACCTTGATTTAATTTCTATACAATTAAGGCACGCGGTGAATGCCAAGAGAGGAGCCACAGACGTCGTACCTACCTAACTACCCGACCACAGAGCTGACCGCGGCGTACGCAGACAGACAGGTAGAAAAACAGGCTGACAAGTAGACAGGAAGGTAATGGCACAGAGCGAAAGACAGAGAGACATGGCACTGCTGTGGCTTAATGGACAGAGAGATCACACCAGGGGGATCCAACCATGCGGGGTGGAAATCAAAGGGTTAAGTGTTCATGCATGATTGTGCACATGCCTCCGAGATACATGTGGCCTATCAGAGAGCCAGACAGACAGACAGCTAGGGACAGAGAAACAGACAGGGAAAAACAAATAGAAAGATAGTCGAAGAGATGTACATTGAGAGAAACAGATGGAGATAGAAACAGTGAGAGACAGATCGAGATAGAAACAGAGAGAGAAACAGATCGAGATAGAAACAGATAGAGACAGAGAGACTGATAGAGACAGAGACGGATAGAGAGAGAGACGTATTGAGACAGAGAGACAGCAAGGAAGAAACAGTAAAAGAGAAAGACACTCTACTGATGCCTTTAGCTTCAGTGTCCCATGTAGAAAATGCATGAATGGGAATTAATGGCCATGGGGTTTGCTGGGACTCTAACTGTTTCAAGCATTTAGTTACTCAGTCAAGGACCAAAACTAGTTAGTTGATCTATTCATGTTTGGTTGATAGAAATCATCTTCAGCTGAATCCTATAAAGAGCCCTCTCACTGCATCACAAGTGAAACGTTACTCAACATTAATAGTTGGCTACAGAGGAACTTGGTAAAAAACAGCATTGCTTGTATGAATCCTAAATAAAGCAGCCACATCAAAGGAGACACTACTTGTCTTTGACATTTTGTACATTTCCTCACCCGCCAATTGGACATGGTTCCAAATAAAAACAAAGGCCCAGACTAGAATGCATGGACGACAGACACTACCGGTTCTGATCCAGCCCAGGACACAAACACCAGGCTTCTTGAAAGGAGAATTTTAGTTCCCAATGAAAATCCATTTTAAATTTCAACTGATTTCAACAAAATCAGCGACCAAGTTTCAGAGACAACCCAGATGCTTTTGTTTTCCCAGAAGAAGCCGCCCCCATGAAGCTATATCAAAGCGTGTGAAATCACATATTCAATGGCACGAAACATGATTTTACTTACACATATCTTGTGACCATCATTAGCATCAGTTGCCTATGAATTACAAGATATTTTAATATTTTCCCACCAGTCCAACCTGGGCAAAGAAATACATATCAGAAGGGTGATATTTTGGAGATTCATTAAATCAGACAAAACCAATGCGACCTTCAACTGAATGCTGGAGACTGGATTTAATCTACAAAAGCCTACATCAATTGAGAATTTGTGCATTATTTAAACACAGTGTCATAAGAATCATATAATGGGAAAATATGCCAATTTTTTTACTTGGGCTAAAAGGACAAATTTCATAATGAACCAATCCAACTTATTTCCAGAATTAATAAATTGTTCTGAAGCTTATTCAGGCTATTCAGCAAACTTGCAGCAGGTCATGTTAGGAGAGGTCACAGCCATGAATAGGTCTGTGTGTGTTTAGCCTATAGGCCTAGACAAATTAATTATGCATTTTCCAAACACTGCTGAACAGACAATGGAATGAATACGCGACGTGTCACTGGCGTCGGCCCTCGGCGTGGTAAGCAGTTGAGCGATGATGGCGGCAGAGGAATAACTGCATATGGATAAAGGCGCATTTGTCATAATGACGGCCTGCTCATTTGCAGGCACGAGAGGGGGGGGGGGGCGTTAACGTCGTCCTCGTAAGGAAATAAATGACCACGCTGACACACGCTGCAGATCCGTTCGGGTGTCTCGATAAAGCCGGATAACGCAAAAGTAGAAATAACATCTTATCAGATCAGGAGTTATTCACGCTGCACAGTGGGCTGACTGAATGTGGGCATGTGTGGCAGGATTAGGGCCTTCTCTCCCCATGTAAAACCAAAGAATGAGGATGACATTTGGAGATAAGGCCTCGCGGGACAGCAGGCTATATATTCTGGATTCCAAATTATTCCAAGAATATGCTAAATGCAACAACACAAATAGGACACGAACATCCACCAGGCAACACTGTTCTGATGATAACTGAAATAAACTATCCTTGCCTACTGCGTGCCCTCTCAGCCTATAACAAGCGCCAACCGTTCTTATTGTTTAGGGCCTGATGTAAATGCAGCAGATAACCCAAGAAGGGATTTTGAAAAGTCTCCCTTCGTCAGGAAAGCCACAGTTTTTCTGAGAATATCTGTTTTCTAAGGAGACTCGGTCAGAAAAGCAGGAGTAAAGTACGTCACAATGGAAATGCCGATACGCCCTCAGACTGTAGGATTTGTACATAAAAGATTTGTGGGACATTTTAATTCACTAAAATTGCTCCAAATCAAATAATACATTTTATTCTAATTCAAATAGGCCTGTGACAATAGAGAATATTTCAAATATTTACCACTATATGCACATTTCTCCTAACTTACTATTACATTTTTATATATATATATATATATATATATATATTTCTTTTAAGGAAACACTGAACATCAAAATCGTATCAAGCTGTATTGTACGTAGGTATAGGCCATATGTTCAAAACAGGGGTACAAAAGAGACAATTTTGTGATGTAAATCGAGGTTGGAGGTCAGACATGGCGAAGCGTCAGGCCTTTTATTGCCAGAAGTAGGCCTTGATGGATTCTTTTATGATATTTAAGGGCACATGTCCTTCCTGAGCACTACGGTAGCTCCAGCACCAAGAAGGCCTTTTTGACAAACAGCCCAGTCCTCTTCCAACCTTATGTTCATACTGAACCAGTCATCCGAAGAACCAGGTCTATGCAGGTCTAATTTCTAGACGATCTGGACCATATTAAACTATGCTGGCTAATGTTCAGAACAGTCAAACGGCATGGAAGCAGGATGGTGACACAAAGTGGATTTTCAGGCCTTAAATTTACGCTAAAATATGGAAAAATACCAGCAGAGATAAACACCACTGGTGATACGAAAAGTGAGACGCTTTAATGCCAAAAAGAATATATTAAACCAAATACAGTTCTGGAACCTGGGAGAACGAGAGTGGCTTGTTAGTGTAGCTAAAGGAAATGTTAAAAATGAAATGAGAAGTGACTAAGATAAAGAGGGACAAAAAGGCAACAGAGGCAGTGATCATCATTGTACGCCCCCCCCCCACACCACACACACACCACACACACACACACACACACACACACCACACACACACACACACACACAGACACACACACAGACACACACACACACACAAAACATGGCAGCATTTACCAGAGGCAAGGTTTTTCTTATGCATGCAGCTCTATTCTTTATTATATCCTCTAAGATACGGGTACCAACCTCCCCCCTTTGCAACCTTCGAGCGCCCCCCCAATACAATTCCTCCCTGGGGTCGCGTTTTCCTTTTCTTCTCCTTCATCATCTCAATGGGCTCCAGTCCCTCTCTCTTTCAGAGCCTTTCATTTGCATCCCACAAGGAGACAAGGAGTCCCCAGGGACAAAGGGATAAGGGTCATTGGAGCCCCC
Source organism: Esox niger (assembly GCA_016801105.1). NCBI lineage: Eukaryota > Metazoa > Chordata > Actinopteri > Esociformes > Esocidae > Esox > Esox niger. The sequence goes on along the minus strand of JACXGJ010010237.1, from coordinate 6,584 downwards.
CCCCACGGGGGGGGGCTACATGTTTCACCACAGCAGACTCCGTGCCACGTGCCACCAGGCCCCCGCCCCACAACCAGAGGCCCCGCCCCACACCCAGAGACCCCACCCCTTTCTCTGACAGGCTAAAGTTAGAACCATTATCTTCATGCTCACCATGTTCCACAAGGCCCAGCAGAATGACTCAGGAGGATGTCCGGGAACACGGAGTGTGACGACTCGTGGTCCTAGTAGGACACCTATGGGAGTCTAAAGGAACTGCTTACCTACATAATGCTGGGAAAGAAAATAAGCAAAAGCCGAGAATGTGGTCAATATTTGTTCTCTGGGTGTTTGAATAAAGTGTGCGTGAGCGTGTGTTCACAGTGAGGGTTGACGGTTAGAAATAAAGTTATATAATAGCTCCAAATGTGGCGAAAAATTCAAGAAATTATAGAAGCATAGTTAACTTACACACGATTATCCCCATAGTTTTCAGCCATCCTAGGCCTACAAAACATTTGCCTCAAACCAGATTGTGAAATCCTATTGCCTTAATTTCATTGGTGATACTTATGGTGGTGAAATGTCCCAATGGCTGCTTTAAAATAGTAAAATAACCACAACTCGTGTGGACCATAGACAATGCCTAGATGTTCATATCATCCCCGAGAAGAATATTCTGATCACTTCGGCTGAAAAAAATAAATGGTGTTTTGTCGCCACCCGCTGGTCATGTTGAACATCTTAGCCGCCATTTTCTATATATTTGACCTGGATTAAGGAATGACCTGACAGTGTAACTGAGGTTTGTCCAAAGAACAAGAGTTTAAATGTTTAATCAATCATTTATTTAAACTATTAAAGCACACCAAGATAGTATGTACATGGTCTTTGCAAAAATGCAGCAGAGTAGACTGACATCATGACGTGAGTTTGTACATAATCTAACCGTCTGATTCAGCGTTATTAGATGAACCGTTCAAGCATGGATTAAATTGTCTGCTTATTTCCACAGTGTGGGGACACAATTTAGAAAATATCCTGTAGTTTACCAAGTCACCAATTACTTCAGATTACATTCGGTAAACTAAAGCTACTATAGAACTGTATATTTAAAATGTATTTTGAAGGAGTTTACTATCCAAACATCATTCCAATCATGTTGCTTGACGAACCCAACCCTAAGCTGACACATTTCTTAACTGACACCTGCAATAACTTGCACAGCTTTGGGTAAAAGTAAAAGGACCTTTGGTTTCCATGAAATCTCAGTTTGGATATTTGGTTACAATAACACTGAAAACATTAGTTCAGTGCTAATTCATCGTCCGTTTAATTTACTCACTCATTGGACAGACCTGAACTTACTCTGATTCTTGAGTTGTGTCTGTCAATGGACAGCAGGCAACAGCTAAAAGGACTCTGAAATCCAAAAATACAAATGCCGAACATAGTTTGGATGAGTCAGTGGCACTAGAATATATTTGAAAATAACAACTGGTCCAAATAACCAAAAATGTGTTATCGTTTTCAGACCTCAAATAATACAAAGATAACAAATTCACAAATTTTTCAACAACAAAATACTAATGTTTTAACTTTAAAGGAAGAGTTCAGAACAGTATTAAGTGGAATAACCTTGATTTTTAATCTCAGCTTTCATGTGTCTTGGCATGCTTTCCACCAGTCTGTCACCTTGCTGTTGGGTGACTTTATGCCACTCCTGGCAAAAAGATTTGAGTAGCTTGGCTTTGTTTCACGCCTTGTGACCATCAATCTTCCTCATGATCAAATTCCAGAGGTTTTCAATGGGGTTCATATCTGGAGATTGGGCTGGCCATGACAGGTTCTGGATCGATTGGTCCCCCGTCCACACCTTGATGGACCTGGCTGTGTGGCATGGAGCATTGTCCTGCTGGATAAAACAATTCTCAGAGTTGGGGAACATTGTCAGAGCAGAAGGAAGCAGGTGTTCTTCCAGGACAGCCTTGTACTTGGCTTGACACGCAAAGACAAATCGGCCTGATTCCATTCTTTCTGAAGCATCTCCAGATCATCACCGATCTTCCACCAGATTTCACAGAGGGTGTGAGAGACTATGGCTTGTATTCTTCCAGAGCTGTACATATAAATACATGCCAGTATTGAGTGCATGTGGGAGTTTTAAGCAGGCCTATGTATCAATAGCTAATGGAAACGCTGACATATAAAAGATAACCATTACTTTCATGAAATATTATTATATATAAACTAAGAAACTAATAGGATTCGGTCTGCTTGTGAGACGCCCTGTAAGAAAGTTCGATTAATGCATCAGAAATAGCGAGAACAGGTGTTCGTGGCTAAATGCTTTTGGTTAGCTTGAGAATAATTGCATGATTTACCGGTATGTATGTATGTAAATACTACATGTATGTATGTAGTACATACATTCTACGACACTGAATTGTAGGAGCTAACTAGCTATGTAGAGGTTTGACGGAATACCGCCCATTGCTGCTTACCCGAGATGCTACAATCATACTCACATACTATTATATATATGCCAGATTAATATGCGAGAATATGTCCCAAACCACATTACGATGAAAGTAGTACAGCCAAAGGTACCCGGCTGGTCTACTATTTCTGGTGGATTTTGGAAGTATGCATCCGTGCACACTTTTTGGAGTAGCCTAATATAGTTAATAATCTCTGGCGCAGTCAAGAGGTCTCCACGATTCTCTCGTCTTATCACTTAATGGAAAAGTTAATTATCTTCACCTTTATTGAGTTATTGTATTAATTTAAGTATAAAGACAAAACGAACGATGTTGTGCCATGACATGACAGCTTCGGCAGTGTGAAGTTCGTCTTCAGCCTCGCTGGAATGGACTAAAATATGACTATTCCAAGTAGTAAGATGCTAGTATTACTGGCTTGTAAGCTATTAAAATGACAAGTGGCAAAAGCCATACAGATCATAGATGCTATTTGTGGTTATAGTGAACTTAATTAGGTATGTTAATCAGTTTTACACAATGCTTAATGGTTTCTTGCTGAATATTCAAACATGGCTTGGTGTTAATGCTTTTTGCGCTCTACTATTAAATATTTGATTGCAAAAAAAAGTTTTACCTTAAAGCCTCATTTTTGCTTTTAGAACATTAACATTATTTTTTTATAAAAAGAAAAAGGTTTCCTCTTGACAAAAAGAAACATCAATTCTTTGGAAACATTCCACCGGTCTAAAGTCAGACTAACATACTCATTAACATGGGCACCTGTTACCTAGTTAGCACGACCTGGGAAGAATTTACATTATGCTAGGGAAAAGCTAGTGTGTGATATATAAATATATATACTTTTTTTTTCTTTTAAAGAGACCTTGTTATTTAAAAAATGTTCACCAACATTGACTTCCTGCAAGTATGGTGGTATTCATAGTTTTCAGTCTTGTGACTGCTCCTGAAACATGACGGCTAACCCCCGCAATTCTATGCAGCTAGTGCGGAAGGCGGTCAAATGTTCTACTTTTACAGCCCCTGGGCGGCTAGATTACCTCACAAAACATGAAAAACAAACGGTATGCAAATAAACTGTAAGTGTTAGGCACTTGTGACCAATATACAGCACCCGCTGCGTTATTTACATCATGCACAAAACAGTGACATCCCTAAGCTTAACTTTAGGAGTTTGTACATAAACCTTGCAGAGAATCCAGCCCCTTACGCACACTGTTCCCAAAATTAAAGCGTATAAATGAAGACAGCTTTCTGATAATTCTATCATGGTGGGTCTAAAATACAATTGTTTGTGAGGTGAATAAATTCTTCTGTCAATTCGAAGTTGAGTGCTAATTTACCTAAATAACCGTTGGTTCTACGGGTGATCAGTGTAGCGTAATGAAGCCCGTATAACAACCGGTGTGACAAATGTACCGATAATACACACGGTTTCCGGGTGTCAGGTAAACAATTCTACGGTTTCAATGACCCGCCATTGACAGCCTGGGTAGCTGTGGTCACGGTTGGATTGGTAAGATTTGCTACTGCATTAACTTGATAAATTTGTCTAACACTGTGTAACAAGAGAGCTTTAGCTGACCTCGCTAACATTAGGCAGGCCATTGGAGTTGGCTGCATCGGTGCAACTGAAAACAGACTATGACATTCATTACAATGATTACATGTAGACATGATTACAAAAACCGTATGCAGTTAGCGCTTCCAATGGAACTGCATTTAGAGGAATAAGTATAACTAGTGAAAGGTGTCATTGTTAGCCAATGGAAGGAGACTGTTCTGCCCGCCAAGGGGGCGTTCCCTTTCGCCATCAATTGGGGCTGACCAGTTGGGAAGGTGGTACGGGGAAGGGAGACAACTAGTTATTGGTGCAGGTTTTTTTCGGATAGGTGTGTTTCGTGTTTAGTACCATGTACTGAATCACTCTATTAACCGTCATAAAAGAAAATTGAAGCACACGTCCCGACTAGTGTCTACAGTCAATCAAGGGGAATACACATGTTTTTTGCTGAGTATACCACATTTATTACTTCGAACTGATTAATAGAAAGAGTGGGGGCAAGGCCACTCGCGTCGACACCGTCTTTAAGAAACCTGTAGGAGTAGTAGGAGAAAAACAAAAATGGCGGGAGGAAAGCAGCCAATGGCAACATTAATAAACCCGTTCCAAGAAAGACGGTAAGTATACGTTCCGAAGACGGCAAACAGGGGCCCGTTTTGTACAGATGTACACTAAAATTATACAATGACCAAGGTTAAACGTAACAACTAATTCAGCTTTCGATTCTCCCCACACGCCCACACACACGCACACACACACACACACACACACACACACTCCGCCCAACAGAAGAAATAAACACAAGGTCATCTCAAACATTCGGTTGAGTTCTCTTTTTATAACAGAAGATGGAAGTATAGGAGACACACTTCTTGGAAAGGGAGCGATGACTGTAGCCACGACGATGAATATCCACTGAGGAGACCCTCTGCGCCCTGATTGGATGATTTATTCTCCCACAGATGGAGGGGGGTTTACAAAGAAAAGAGACAAGCGGCCCATGCCTTGACTTCCGGGCACCAATAGTAGCCAACACTAAGTTTCCACTAGAATTTTGCATGTCAAGTATTACAGACTTGCTCTCAGACTGTAAAAACAGATGACTTTTTGAAAAAAGAAAGCATTCGACAAAAAAAAACATGTAGTGGAATGGGGGCGGGCAAAAAAACAGATTCACCTTAAGGATGCTATGCAATTAAGATGTAGTCCTATGAATAACTGTTTCTTTTTCTTTTACTACAAGTTCGAAGTAAGTCTTTTAAAGTCAAAAGAAATCAAGAAAGTCTTCATTTAGTTTTTTTTGTCCTTGGTTAATTTCCCACCCCCATTTAGAATTTCTTCAAAGATCTGAACGTGATGGGGGTGGAAAGAGAATGGGCGGGGGGCATTGTAGTCTCTTGCCCAAAGCAGTGACTGTTACTTGACCCGTCCTTGGCGCTCCTGCGGGAGGTAAAAAAATAAAATTATATTAAGAAAAGTTGTTCACGACTTCACATGAAAACAACACACATATTTCAGATTGTTGCAGACAAAATGTTGATGTGTTTAGTGTGCTTGAATAAAAACATCTGCCTATGGCTGATTATTCTCTATGGTGCAGCAAGCCAAGGACATTTCCCGGTCGACTGGTCCGAAAACTCCCAGTGTTATGCCTTGGCAGAACGAGATGAACAATTAAATTAACTAAACCACATTATGAACTAAATTACATTATCATCAAAAACAAATATAAAAGCTAGACTGTCAATTAAAACGTAGTGGTCATATCTAAGATATACATTAAAATGTTTCACCAATCGATGCTCTGACATGATTCTCGCAGCACACCGACAGTCTGTAAATAGTAACTTGTGAATTTCGGTGAATGGACACACACCTCAATCAGGCTATTACAATGGAGGCTTCTCCACCTGTTCCGCCTTTAAATTTAGGAAAACCTTTTACCCTGCAAACTTAAGACTTTTTTTGTGTAAGTCATTATTGTGAACAGTGATAAACATCCTTAAGAATACCATCAACCGTAAGCAGCACTGTTGCCACAACCAAAGTCAGCCATTCCATTTTTATTTCCAATTAGAAAATCTACAATCCACATTTATCGCACCCATAATCATCGTTTATAGGATGCATATCACTTGTTTTACCTCCCCTACCCATTTTTTATGGAAAATTCTAGATTGTGGCCATGTTGCAATAACAGTAAGTGCAAATGACACTGCTCAAAAAAGGGAACACTTAAATCAACCATTGGGTGTCGATCAATGAAATATTCAATCAAAATCTAACGTACATTGTGCAATTAGCGGAGAACAAAATGACGTAACAGTCAAGGGAAACCAAAATCAACTGATCGGAGGGCTGGATTCAAATACACATTGAAAATCTTCAACAAGATTGAAATCATGGGTTGTACAATCTTGCATGAATTTCATCACGGCAACTCATGTTCTGACGCAGTAGAGCGCCCAAGCCCCATGTGCCTGTATGCACTCCTGACAACAACTGAGCCTGCGGATGGGGTCCTGGGGGGGGGGGGGGGG
>JACXGJ010010236.1:0-22485 GCA_016801105.1 Esox niger | reverse complement strand
CACACACACACACACACACACACACACACACACACACACACACACACACACACACACCTCTGAGTAAGGACTGTACCTGCTTGTGGACATCTGTCGGAGAAAAGTCCCCATAGGCCTCCCAGCTTCCATCGTCCTCCTCATAAAAGCGGATCTCAATATCATCTGGGAAACAGTAAGAAACAAGACAAAACTGAGCCATGTAGAAACAGTGAGGGATAAACTGTCCCTTTCACTATATCCATACAATTAATTGGCTTCACATTGAAATCGGACCGTAGTCTGGTGCAATATTCATATTGCAAGACCATGCAATATTTGGAAACATCTCAACCACATGTAATGTCTGTTGTTGTACTTTTACTTCTCTTGCTGCTGCTTCCCGCACACAGCAAACCTTACCAGTTGTCACTTACAGTAAGTAGCATTGTCCATTGTCCCTCTGTTGTGTTAGATTCACTAAAGCTGTCATACTGTTGTTATCCGAAGATTTCAAATAAAATCAATGCTGCTTATCAATTTGCTTTTCAATAAGTCGTTTTATTTCTATAGTTCAGCAAAGTGTTGAGATCTACAGTGTGTCGCAAAAGGAAATACAGTTCTTTCCTAGAATGAATTAGATTGTTTGAACATATCCTATGGCTCTTCCCCTCACCTTTCTGTACTTTGTCACAGAGCAGGAAGATCTCATCTCCTCCCAGCACAGACCCACAGGTCTTATCCATACGGGAGATCTTCAGGTTGGAGGCATTGGGTGATTCTGGGTGGAAACATGTTCAATACTTATAACATAGTCAATACTTTTTAGTGCTAACACACCAGATTTATCAAATTGAGGTTTGGATTAACCAGGTTTAACCAGGGTTAAAGAACAGCTAAGTAAAGGGAGATTCTACTCACTGCTGTCATAGATTGGGTTGGAGACCACCGGCTTCAGGGCCCTAGAGAACCCTCCGTTACTGTCCTGGAGGTAGGCTGTGAACTTTAACCTCACTATGTTAAGGTCCATAACCTTGCCAAGCTCTTTAGCTTCTCTCACTATGGCTTGTTCCTCTGCATCTGAAAGAGATTTCACAAAAACATATTTTTTCAGCATTCAATGGACCACCATCATTTGCACCAGACGGCATATATCTCAAGTGCAGATTAGGCCATCAGAGGGGCGGATTTTCCAGTTAAAGAAGAGTTGAGCTGAGCTTCAGGCATGTACCGGTGAAATGGTAGTGTGGCCCCCTCTGCCTCCTCTTCTCGTCTCTCAGTCTCTTGGTCAACACCTCCACCACCCCCCTCTTGGTGACATGAAGGATACCCAGGTTGCTGAACCTTCAGAGAACAGAGGATTAGAAACAGGAAGTTAGACAGATGTTGACATTCCAGTCAGGCTTCCCCTATTGCACGCGTATCACTAGCTTCAAGCAAGGTGGCAAAAATCAGAAGTCTCCTGAATACCAAAACGCCTTCTATGTGACACTTACCTCCCATTCACACACTGAATCAATACGCTCACAGCTTGCTGACGCAGTCACATCGCAATATCACAGGTAACACATGGTCAGGACTCACTGTGCTGTAAGGTCGTTCGGGCCAATGTCGACACTGCACGTCCCACTCTCGGCGCAGCACTGCCTCCCCACGAGACTGTGAGCATGGACCTGAGGCGGGTCGGAGTGGGTCACCAGCTGCACCTCCACCCTGGCAATGCCCACGTAGTTCGACACCTGGACATAACCAAAGTCAGGCTACAGTTTGTTTGGGATGCACTGAAGGAGTATGATTTCGCGGTGATGTTCACAACCATCGGAAATGGTCCCGCCGTGTCAAGCACACGCAAACTCTGGAAAGCTTATTAGGCTGCACCTCAACTCCATTAAACTAAGATACATGAATAAAAAGCAGGCAGACACAGGGATATAATAATTACCAGCGAACACATACCAAGCATTCATCAGTGTGTATAAAACATCAGTGAAATACAGTAGCTCACTTTGACAGTGGGATAGGTCCTCCGGTTCCTCTCACTGGAGGCCCCTGGGAGCCCACCGTGGGATGGACCCTCACATTCATAGCGGAATCTGAATCCTCTCTGCAGACAAAGGTGAAGAAGGACGTCCAGGGAGAATCCCCTAACATCAGTGCCAGCACTTACAGTAAAAGAAGTCACTTCCTAAATCCTGGACTTTCCAACCCACAGTAATATTGTAACACCATAAAACAAACACCGGAGCAATGGATGAGTCTGGCAAGGGTATTTCTATGGCCTCGTTCCATGCCAAACTAATCAGAAATACACACGCAACACAAAAGACCCCAGACATGTTCTATAAAATGCTTTTTGTTGGTAATGTGAAATCCATAGATCCATGGGCTCAACTATTTTATTTCAATTGACTGACTTCCTTATTGCATGTTGCGCTAATCTATATTTTTTTCAGAATACGGCTTTGTAAGTCACAAACGGCTTTTGTGACTTACTAAGTAAGTTTGATCTAAAAAAAAAAATTGATTTAGAAAGTAGTTTGGTGAGAATCAACTGATAATGTAGATGTCATAGTTTCACAATGAAAAGAGGGAAGAACCTGTGTTTAGTCTTTTGCAATTATTTTAACTTAATAAGTACAACGAGATATTACACTATCTGACAGTTTAAGACAAACTTAAAAATCACCTGTTTGGGCTCCTCAATGATCTGAATGTAGGGTCCATGAGCTGTGGTAAAGAAACACACGTTCAGCATGAGATGCTACAAATACAAAAATCAACCTGTTTAAAAATGAGCAGAAGAATAAGAGTACCATGATTATGTATAACGACAAGAGAGGAGGTTATAGAGGCAAAATGACTGCCCCACCCAAAATTAAATAAATTAAAGAAGCGATTACCTAGCCAGCGGTTACAATGAGAGGTTAACATAGCCATAACTGGACCAAGCAATAAAACATAGTTTTAGTTAGAAACTGTTTTAGATGTGTGCTCCAATGCACATCTCGCCAAGTCGTTCGGCTTCTTGCTAGCAAACATACACCCTGGCATACATCCACCCCAAGCCAAGATTTGTGACTGAAATCAGAGCAACCCGACCTCCCATAAGGAGTTACTAGTGCACATTAGGGGTAGCCTACATGACCACAACCCTGTTAGGCAGTTACTTACAAAAATCGTTCTCAAACTTGGGTCCATGGATCCACTCTGGTTTATGTCATTTCAAGACAAAATCCCATTGATCGCATAAGCTTTTCATTCATAGAACCGGAGTCACGTCAGTAATATCACATGTGTTAGGGTGGTAAAAATAACAAAAATAAAAATGCTATGGTCAATATTCATTTGATGTAAGCGGTGCCCAGAGGAAAAAGCCATGCTTTGCGGTTCCTTGGCAGAAAGCATTTGAGAAAGTATGGGGCACACAACTTCCTTTTCAACACAGGTTAGCATGTTTGATGTTATCAATGCATGCAGTGCATGGAAACAAAACGCCAACTTTAACTACTTTAAAACAACACTGAGTTGATTTATCTTAAGGTTTACAGACTTTTTTTTACATAGAGATCAAATAATAAAAACATATTCAAAATAAGGAAAATAAAAAGTACAAATTGTAGTTGTTTGACCAGGATCACTTCATTTCTAATTAGGTCTGAAAAACGTAGACCTGATCATATTTTAGGTCAAATGTATGTAAAAAAATTATAATTCACAAACACTCTTGCCACTGTATTGCCGCATGTAAATAAGGTCTAAACCTACCTGTTTCTGGGATGTAGGGCTCGATCTTGACATCCACGGGGGGAATGAACTCATAGGATAAATTCATCATCAGCTGGGGAGATTACATTTTAAAGATGAACCTCTACATCAAATCCTTATAACTTTTGTGAAAATGTGAATCTAGTAATGGGTGTACACATACATCAAGCAAAAAGGTAGCAACATAGACCTCTTACCTCATTTTCCATCATTTTCATGCTGTACTGATTTTCATCCATTCTGAAAACACAAAGGTAATTTATAAATTGCCAAATGTCTCCTCCAATGTCTCACATCCTCAGTATGAGAGACGTTTACTGTAGAGAAGTTTACATAAACAGGAAGCTATAATATTACTCAATATGAACTCACTTTGTCTTACTGGTTTCTTTACTCAATGACTCAAAACCAACATTTCAAGAGCAAGAAATACAAGTCACAGCAAAGAAAATAGGAGATATATGTTAAATCCCATATGCTGGACTGAAGAATGACAGTTTCACTTTTCACACTGAGGGAACAAGGAAGGCAGTTACATTCTGTTCTTTCTATAATTTCTTTCTTTCTTCTCTCCTCCCTCTTTACTCATACATGTCACTTCCAGGAAGTTGGTCAGGGAAAAAAATCAGAGGAAAGCCCCCAGAATACCAGCTCAGCGCTGCCTCTGCTGTCAGACTGACAAAGTACATCTCATGACATGCTTTTCTCGCGCTCTCGCTTTAATCATTAATATAACGTGACCTGCTAGAACAGTAAACCATTTTGGTCATTATGCAGAAGCTTTTATCCAAAACAACTTACAGTAGCAAGTACATAAACGTTTCTTGTTGTTATACTGGCTCCCAGTGGAGACTGAACCAGAAACCCTGGCATTGCAAGCGCCATGCTACATCAACCAAGCTACAAGGGAATAATCCTAAATCTTCATGAGTTCAGATTTTTGGAAATTCCTATTGAACTAGGTACTAGAGAATCAGGCTATTTGGAAAATATCCTGACTTGTAAACGGATGGTAATCCTCATAGTGAAAGTTCAGTAGCCTAAAACAGTCAATCTATTCTGAATAGCAGGGAAAATCCCTGCCAACACAGGGTGGCCCCTTATTCTACAATGATGTGTTAACCATATCCTTTACCCTTCAAATCCAGACTAACTTCTTGTAAAACTGCCTCCTTCATTTTGTCTTGAAAACCTGAGTGTCTTCTGCTCTGACTTAGGTGGGGTTCGCCCAGGTGCTTTTTGTATATGTCTAGCAGGAGGGTTTGCATTGTCGCAATGACATGCAAACTGTCACGTCTCTGATAAATAGACAGGATGTCTGACATGATAATCAAAAACAAACAACTAATATCTTTTTAACCATCCATTTAGATTAGATTCCAAGTGACATAAGAAAATTGTGTGTACATGTACAGTTAAGCCCCAAACCAAAAAGATACATTATTCTTTGTATCTCTACCACAATGTCTTACCATGTTTTGTCATTTTTTTTGTCATTTCCAGTCAGAAGAAACCTATTGATCAAATACCAATTCACTATATCTCAAAATTTGGACTGTGTATGAACACTTTTGGGCTCAACTGTATGTACAAACCAGAACGGGTAACTGTTCATGCAGAAAACAACACCACCCCAGCAGCACAACCTCGACATCTGAGACAGACTTAATGTAGCACCATGAACACTGACTATATACACATCTGCTACAGCTGTATTAGAATCTGGGCAGAAAGTACCAGAAGAACTTGTCATCCTCTGACACAAAGAAAACTTTGATTCAGATTTTCATTAGCCAATTCTGCAAATGATGTATCAAATTAAATTAGCTGCTCAACAAAATATGTAGTTCAATAGAAAAACGATGGTTACTAGCATCCGCACCTCGCAGAAAGCTCTACATACTTATTTTTGACCAAGTGTGCACTAATTCCACCTTCACTCCACTCAGTAAAACCATATTTACATCCACGCACGGGCTGGCTGATCCCATTAAAGTACTGTATACCAAGAGTTATACATTACATTCATTATTGTAATGAATGTAATGTATTACAGACGTAAACACCACGCAAAATTTCCTGGCTGTATTGCCATGCATAAGTGTCAGATGAGATCCTGCCATATCCTAATCTCTTCTGATCTCTGCCCGGATTCTGGTTTAGGTCTGTGCTGCATGAGCTATCGAAGTGCCAGCTAGTGCACCACAAAACAAGTCAGAAAAGTGCAGAACCTGCATTTACAACAAAACATGAGCAATCACAAGGTCTGTTTTAAGTCCATTCCTTACAACAAACTTCAATGACTGCAAACACGCCTCCGCCTACAGACACTGCAGCCATTTGGCAGATGGCTGGTCTTTGACCTAACAAATGATGAAATATTAATGAATATATTAACTGACGTTTTAGTATACATTGTGATTAAACCATATCAGCTATCTAAACCATGGTGATCTCCACAAAATAACCAGGGCCCTTGGACCTTGACCTTAAGGGACCCCAACAGATTTAAGAACATACCATTTCTTTTTTTGGCTCCCAAAAACCATATACTCTATTCACCCCTGGCAAAATGAGTAACAGTTCAAGAAGGTAATGGTAAACACAGAAAAAAATGAAGGATAAAACACTAGTTACTTCTGGCCCTGACCCATTGTTCAGTCTACAATAAATGTACAGTACAATCAACAGTCCTGTCAGGCTGTGGACACAACTGACAAGAACAACAGCTAAACAGTACATACCTCACTGTTCCAGACATGATGTTGTTAATAGATCATAGAGGATGGATCACGGTCACTGTGAGCCCCTACCGTAAAGAGAGTAACGATTAGTCGACGGGGTATTTCCTATGGGTATATCAACATAATTCCACCGCCCGTGTATCCATCCTCCACAACTGTCTTCCAAAAAGTACAACAGTCTAACACGGGAATTTCCAGGCTCTGGTTGCTGAGATGGGGCCAAATCAACAATCCACTATCCCTTTAAACAATTCCGAACTAATTAGAATACAAAGACTATCAAGGAAAATAAAGGGTCAGTATCTACAATAATGGAGCTTAATGAACCTGCAACAAAACACGATTCACCAAGTTGCTTACCGTACTCTTCTGAACCCCTCTGAAATCCACTGGCTTCTACGCCAGCACTGCTGCTTCAGTCGATCAAACCAAACGTGAAATGTCAACGCGTTTGTGTACACAATACAGAAGTGTTCACTATCGTCTCAAATCCTGTATATGTTCCATATGTTTCCTCATCGATTTCCACTGATGCTTTCTAACTATGTACCAAATCTGTTATGAACGGCTGATGGCCTACAGTGACTTTCAAGTCAACTGGAAAGCCCCGCAGTACTGGGGGAATTCCGCACACGTGTTAAACTTGAGCTACCGATTGGTTGTGGGAATTGTCCTGATAATAAATTCCCCGCCCTAATTTGCAAGTGGGGCAAATAATCAATAGTTTTTCTATGAACGAATCAGACAAGTAAAAAAAGTATTTATTTTACATAAAAAATATATTCTCAATTCATACAAGACAAAAAATGCACATAAAAAAATAGTATCTATATAGAAGCATTTTCTTAAATGATAGCCTATTTTGTTTTAGGTGAATAGAAGACAAAGTTTGCTCACTGTATTTCAGAATTGCTAAACCAATAAAAAATTTGTGAACTTTCATTTCACTTTTTATTTATAAAATAATACAAACACTGACACAGACACCCCAGAACCAGTATTTGCTTGTACAGCCTATGGCGAAGGTGCAAAATGCAAACAGACACTTCTTGTAGTCCCCCATGAGCTTACTCCACCCTTTTACAGGCATTGTGGCCAACTTCTATCAGCCAAATGAGAAAATTATCTTTGACTGATGCACTTCAGAATGTGCTGTTCTTTTAGCTCTCAAGTTATGGACGTTATTCAGATCGATACTCATTGCCACTCTAGAACAGTCTAGCATTTCTTAACCAATTGCTTGTTGATTTGTTTGGGGTTCTTGCTAAAAGCCACACATCCTTTAATGAAGACTTAGTTTCAAGACACTACACTCTGCTACTCAGCATGAACACATGATAATGTGCATCAGGAAAACCCACATTGTAATAAAATCCTGAATTTTTGGATATAGGTAAGGTGTTCTTTCCATTGGACGCTATGCTTTGGTGTGAGTGATGACCACTACTGCCATAAAGCTCAAATTGTTTTATTGGTCTTCAGAACTTTCCTTGAGAATTTTGACTTGTTTGAAGTGGGTTTTGAGAAGTGAAAGCAAGCTTTGGCAGAGGAGTCTTTCTATATTTACCACATCCAGTGTTCAAAGAAAAACAATAACATACTTACAGTCATTAATGGGAAGGTTTGATAACGCTGTCGGGATGCTTTGCTGCCTTGATTACAGTGGATCTTGAATGTGCAAGGTATAATAAAATCGAGTGCAATGCTCAACCCAAAACACTATCTGTTCAAGAATGTGGGTCTTCTAGCAAGATTATAAAAACAAATACACCAAAAGCACCCTGGAATGGTTATGTAGTGGCCAGTGAAGAACTGAAGTTGAGCAATGCTGACAATCAATAAGACTGGAAAGAAAACAAATAATTTATTTTCAGTATCTACTTTCGAGGTAAGACAATTGGAAATTCTTAAACAAAAGGATGTCTACACCTGCATATATATATATGTATGTATGTATATACATACGCACATACGCACATGCGCACATGCGCACATACGCGCACATACGCGCACATACGCGCACATACGCGCACATACGCGCACATACGCGCACATACGCGCACATACGCGCACATACGCGCACATACACACACATACATACACATACACACATACACAGTGGGTCAAAAAAGTATTTAGTCAGCCACCAATTGTGCAAGTTCTTCCACTTAAAAAGACAAGGCCTGTAATTTTCATCATAGGTACACTTCAACTATGAGAGACAAAATGAGAAAAAAATAATCCAGAGAATCACATTGTAGGATTTTTTATTGTAGGATTTTTTATTAATTTATTCGTAAATAATGGTGGAAAATGAGTATTTGGTCAATAACAAAAGTTAATCTCAATACTTTGTTATATACCCTTTGTTGGCAATGACAGAGGTCAAACGTTTTCTGTAAGTCTTCACAAGGTTTTCACACACTTGCTGGTATTTTGGCCCATTCCTTCATGCAGATCTCCTCTAGAGCAGTGATGTTTTGAGTCTGTCGCTGGGCAAAACGGACTTTCAACTCCCTCCAAAGATTTTCTGTTGGGTTGAGATCTGGTGACTGGCTAGGCCACTCCAGGACCTTGAAATGCTTCTTACGAAGCCACTCTTTCATTGGCCGGGCGGTGTGTTTGGGATCATTGTCATGCTGAACGACCCAGCCACGTTTCATCTTCAATGCCCTTGCTGATGGAAGGAGGTTTTCACTCAAAATCTCAAGATACATGGCCCGATTCATTCTTTCCTTTACACGGATCAGTCGTCCTGGTCCCTTTGCAGAAAAACAGCCCCAAAGCATGATGTTTCCACCCCCATGCTTCACAGTAGGTATGGTGTTCTTTGGATGCAACTCAGCATTCTTTCTCCTCGAAAACACGACAAGTTGAATTTTTACCAAAAAGTTCTATTTTGGTTTCATCTGACCATATGACATTCTCCCAATCCTCTTCTGGATCATCCAAATGCTCTCTAGCAAACCTCAGACAGGCCTGGACATGTACTGGCTTAAGCAGGGGGACACGTCTGGCACTGCAGGATTTGAGTCCCTGGCGGCGTAGTGGGTTACTGATGGTAGCCTTTGTTACTTTGGTCCCAGCTCTCTGCAGGTCATTCACTAGGTCCCCCCGTGTGGTTCCGGGATTTTAGACCCCACGGGATGAGATCTTGCATGGAGCTCCGGATTGAGGGAGATTATCAGTGGTCTTGTATGTCTTCCATTTTCTTATAATTGCTCCCACAGTTGATTTCTTCACACCAAGCTGCTTACCTATTGCAGATTTTGTCTTCCCAGCCTGGTGCAGGTCTACTATTTTGTTTCTGGTGTCCTTTGACAGCTCTTTGGTCTTGGCCATAGTGGAGTTTGGAGTGTGACTGTTTGAGGTTGTGGACAGGTGTCTTTCATACTGATAACAAGTTCAAACAGGTGCCATTAATACAGCTAACGAGTCGAGGACAGAGGAGCCTCATAAAGAAGAAGTTACAGGTCTGTGAGAGCCAGAAATCTTGCTTGTTTGTAGGTGACCAAATACTTATTTTTCCGAGGAATTTACCAATAAATTCAGTACAAATGCTACAATGTGATTCTCTGATCTTTTTTTTCTCATTGTGTCTCTCATAGTTGAAGTGTGCCTTTGATGAAAATTACAGGCCTCAAATCTTTTTAAGTGGGAGAACTTGCACAATTGGTGGCTGACTAAATACTTTTTTGCCCCACTGTATGTATGTATGTATGTATGTATGTATTCCTACATCTGACACTGGTAATTCAAGTGAGTGATGATTTGGGGTCATGTAAATCCATGAGCAGAAAGTCCTGGGTAGTGGGGACACTGTTCTCGTCACACACAAAGTGGCTTCGGACGGTCAGGAGGAAGGTGCGTCTGGGAATGGACAGTAAGGAGTAAATTCTGTCAGCCACTACTTGGACAAACCTGACATCTGATCCTGGAGCTGTGGAAGAGATCAAAACACTGTGTGAGGGAGGCATACTATACATAAAAAATTAGTCAAAAACTATAAATCCATATACATAATATACAACACCTTTGGAAGGTCCTTAAACACCTAGACATTCTGCAAATGTATTTGTTAGATTGAATTTGTAATTGTTTGGCCATCAATCTAAAGACAATGCCCCACAAGGAAAGAGAAAACATTTTAAAAAATGTCAATTATTTTTTATTTAATATGAAGTGTTCTAATAATTTACTTGAATACTTTGTAGTGGTGTTATCGGAAGCGATTTCTTCTTGGGTATGCGGCAATCAGCTTTAAACATTTGTATTTGGGCAGTTTCTCCGATTCTTCCTTGCAGATCCTCTCAAGCTCTGTCAGAATGGATGGGGAGTTTGATGTCCAGATGTTGGTCAGACCCGGTATTCCACCTCTCTGTGTTTGGCTCCCAGTCTCCCAGTCCCGGCTGCTGAGATTCATTCCTGCTGCATAATGCCCACACAATCCTTTTAACCCAGGTACTTCGTTTGACTGGACAGCCAGCTCTAGGAAGCGTCTTCACATTGACGGAGTCAATGGAACTGTTCCCCAGATCGATGCCTTGTGACGTACAATTAGGTCAGGAAATATTTGGACCCTGACACAATTTTCATAATTTTGGCTCGGCACGCCACTGCAATGGATTTCAAATGAAACACCCAAGATGCAATTGAACTGCTGACTTTCAGCTTTAACTGAAGGGGTTGAACAAAAACATTGTGTATGAAACATTTAGGAATTGCAACCATTTTCATACACAGTCCCCTTATTTCAGGAGCTTAAATGTAAATGGACACATTAACACAGTCATGAATAACATATTCATTTATAACACTTTGTCGAGAATCCTTTGCAGGCAATGATTGCTCTAAGCCGGGAACGCATGGACATCAGCAAACGCTGGGTTTCCTCCTTTCCCAGGCATTTACTACAACTGTCTTCAGTTGTTGCTTGTTCGTGGGCCTTTCTGCACAACATTTTGTCTTCAGCAAGTGAAATGCATGCTGGATTTTGTTGAGATCAGGTGATTGACTCGGCCATGGTCCTGGGTTGCTTTCGCAGTATGTTTTGGATCACTGTCCACCTGTAGAGTGAAGCGCCGTCCAATCGACTTTGCTGAATTTAGGAGAATCTGAGCAGATTTGCTCCCAATACACTTCAGAATTCATCAGGTAGATTCTGTCTTCTGTCACATCATCAATAAACACTAGTGACCCAGTGCCATTGGAAGCCATGCATGGCTAAGCCATCACACCGCATCCACTGTGTTTTACAGATGATGTGGTATGCTTCGGATCATGAGCCATTCCAAGCCTTCTCCATACGTTTTTCTTCCTAACATTCAGGGTACAGGTTAAACTTAGTTATCTTTGTCAAAAGATTGCTGTTCCAACTGGGCTGGCTTTTATAGATGTGTTTTGGTAATATCTGAACTGGCCTATCTATTCTTGAGGTCTATGAATTGTTTGCACCTTGTATTTACTCTTGTGAAGTCTTCTCTTTATGAAAGACTTGGATATTGACAAGTCTACCGCCTGGAGAGTGTTCTTCACTTGGCTGGATGTTGTGAAGGGGTTTTTCTTTACCATGGAAAGGATCCTACAATCATCCACCATTGTTGTCTTTCATGGACATCCAGGCCTTTTTGTGTTGCAGAGCTCACCAGTGCATAATTATTACTCAGAATGTACCAAACTGGCATTTTGGTCATTCCTAATGTTCCTGCTATCTCTGATGGATTATTATTTTTGCAGCCTAATGATGGATGGTTTCACTTGCATTGAGATCTCCTTTGACCACATGTTGTGGGCAAAAAGCAATAGCTTCCAAATGTGAACACCACACCTGGAATCAACTCCAGAACTTTCGGTCCCTTGAAAAAATAGCAGACTACATATTCAAGAGCTGTAATTCCTAAACCCTTCCTCCAATTGGATGTGAATACCCTGGAATTAAAGATTAGGGACTGCACTTTAAGCCCATATGCAGTATGTAACTGTAAATTGAATTTATTTTGGTAAACTGACAAAATAATAAACTTTATCAATATCTAATTATTTCCAGACTTTACTGCAATTCTTAGAGGCCTAAGGAGATTTCATTGGACTTAAAGGCTCGACCTTTGCTCTGTCATGCACTCTGAAGTGTAGGACCTTATAGACAGGTGTGCCTTTCTAAATGTTTAATCAATTGAATCAATTGAAAGTGAACTCAAATCAATTTGTAGTGACATCATGGATGATCAAAGGACAAAGAATCCCTCTAACCGCGGTTTGGGAGTGTCATGGCAATACATTACTTTTTTTTTTTTTTTTTCAAACAAAGTGTTTTTGTTTTGTCATTGAGGGGTATTATGCATATATTGATGCCAAACAAATATACTCAAACCTATTATAAATTAAGTCAAAAATACAACATGGAGAACATTTCCCAAAAAGCACTGTAATGCCCTCTTAAACTATTTGAAAAGTTACTAATTTGTTATTTTGGCTCAATATTCTATTGATCAATGGTTTGAAAATCAAATTACCATGAGAGCAGGGACGGCGACAGGAATCCCAGGGCCAGTTACAAAATGTACCGTTTCTTGATAGTACTAAATACCAAGATTGACTGACTAATGAATAATTATATTTTAGCCAACCAAATGGGCCCCCCCAGGCCTGGGACTGGGACAACGTTACTGGTTGTCCACCCTTGTCGGCATCACTGCATGAGAGTACAAGTACTGATTCTCAGAGTTTATTTGAGTACATACTAAAAGAAAAGATTTTATCACCATATTTCAGGTCACGAAAAGTTTTGTGGTAGATTACTATAATGTCCAAATTAAATATGCTAAATTCTGTTTAGAATTTTGGGTAAAATTCTGTTTAGAATTTTGGGTAAAATTCTTAGGTTGTATTAGTTGCCTCAGGTCTGCAAACAGACAAAAAAATAACAGACAAAAAAAATGAACTGACCCCTGTTGTCTGCATCCTCTTAGCTCTTAATACTGTGTATTGCCCCCTTAAGCATCAATGACAGCGTGCAGTCTTTTGTAACAGTTGTGAGGCCCTGAATTCTTGCATGTGGTATAGCTGGCCATTGGTCTTGGCAAAATGCCTCCAAGTCTTTGGTCATCTTGTATGAACTGCACGTTTGAGATCTCCCCACATTGGCTCGATGATATTAAGGTCAGGAGACTGTGAGAGCCAGAACCTTCACACTTTTCTTCTGTAACCAGTGGTGGGTCAACTTTACATTGGGCTTAGGTTCATAGTCGTTCTGGAAAGGCCAAGTGTCCCATGCGCAGCTTTCATGCAGAAGAATGCAAATTGTCTGCCAGCCTTCTCTGATAACATACTGCATTAATCTTGCCTTAATTTTTCATAAGATTCCCTGTGCCTTTAGAGCTCACACACAGCCAAAACATCACTGAGACACCACATTGTTTTACAGTGGGGATGGTATTCTGTTCACTTTAGGCCTTGTTGACTCCTCTCCAAACATAGCGCTTATGGCTGTAACCATAAAGCTCTAATTTGGTCTCGTCACTCCAAATTACAGTGGGCCAGAAGCTGTGAGGTGTGTCAAGGTGTTGTCAGGCATATTGTAACTGGGCTTTTTTGTGGCAAGTTCAAGTTCAAAGGTTTATTTGTTATTTGCAATAAGTTATGGCAATGAAATGCCTGTTTTTTCAACTCCCGACAGTTCAGTTAAAAGTGAAAGTGTAATTATAATATAAAAATAAGAAAATAACAATCAATCAATAGTAACACTACAAAAACATGCATAAATAATAACTGTACAACCGTAGTGCAATGTAAAAGTGACAGGGGTGCTTGATATAATTGGCAGATTAGCATGATTTAAAGTGACAGGTTTGCAAGGGACTATGGGTGGAAGAGGAGTTCCCGAACTAAGCAGCCTTACAGCCTGAGGAAAGAAGCTGTTCCGTAGCCTGTTTCTTTAGGATGGAATACTCCTGCACCTTCTGCCTGATAGCAGCTTGGTAAACAGTCCATGGTATGGGTGGCTGGGATCTGTAATGATCTGTTTGCTACTCCTCCTACAACTCTGTGTGTAGTGATCCTGCAGGGATGGCAGGTCAGACCTTGTGATGAGCTCTGCTGTTTTAATCATCCTCTGAAATGCTTTGTGGTTCAAGGGCAGTGCAGCTGCCATACCAGGTGGTGACACAGCTGGTCAGGATTCTCTCAATAGTGCATCTGTAGAAGTTGGTGTGTATCCTGGAGTGCATGCCAAATCTCCTTAATTTACGTAAGAAGAAGAGCCGTTTCCTAGCCTCTTTCACCACGATGTTAAAGGGATGAGACCAGGACATCACTGATGTTGACACCAAGGAACCAGATGTTGGGAACTCTCTCTACTTGTCTCCCCGCCGCTGTTTCTTGTGATCAACAATCATCTCCTTCATTTTGCTGATATTAAGCTAGAGGTTGTTTTCCTGACCTTACCTCGTCTCTAAAGGCTGACTCTTCACTGTCAGAGATCAGGCCTATGATGGTGGTGTCTTCAGCAAACTATACAATGGTGTTGGAGACGAGAGTTGCCAGGCAGTCATGGGTAAAGGGTGTACCGGAGTGGGCTCAGCACACGGCCCTGGGGGGAGCCAGTATTGAGAGTCAGTGAGGAGGTGGTGTTGCCCATCCGCACCACCTGGGGTCTGCCGTCAGGAAGTTTAGGATCCATCTGCACATAGAGGGGTCGAGACCCAGATCCCTGAGCTTCACCGCCAACATGCGGGGCAATGGTGTTGAAGGCCGAGGTGTAGTCAATGAACAGCATTCTCACATTCAGTGAGGGAAAAGTATTTGATCCCCTGCAGATTTTGCACATTTGCTTACTGACAAAGAAATGATCAGTCTATAATTGTAAGTTTATTTGAACAGTGAAAAAAGCATGTAAAAAAATGTATGAATTGATTTGAATTTTAATGAAGTATTCGACCCCTCTGCAAAACATGACTTAGCATTTGATGACTTAGCAATACACCCTTGTTGGCAATCAAAGAGGTCTGACATTTCTTGTAGTGGGCCACCAGGTTTGCACACATCTCAGGTGGAATTTTATTTCCCTCATTAAAATGCAAATAAATGTATAAAAGCTTTGACAGCCGTTTTTCTGGACTTTTTTGTTGTTATTCTGTCTCTCACTGTTCAAATAAACCTACTATTAAAATTATAGACTGATCAGTGGGTAATCATCTTTGTCAGTGGGTAAACGTACAAAATCAGCAGGGGATCAAATACTTTTTTCACGCATAGAGTCTGTGATGTGAGTTTTAACTAGCCGCTTAAAGCACTTCAAGATGATTGGTGTGAGTGCTACAGGATGGTTGTCTTTTTTGGCACAGGATCAATTATGGACTTTTTGAAGCAGGTGGGGACCACTGACTGACGTAGCGATAGGTTGAAGATATCAGTAAAGATATCAGCCAGTTGGTCAGCACAGACCTTGAGAACACAGCATGAGATATCTGGTCCAGGAGCCTTGCAGTTGTTAACCTGGTCATTTGGAAAGGGCAGCTGTCCTGATCCATTTGAGTATCCATGCCAGGGATGATGTTCTCAAAGTGAGCATAGAAAGAGTTCAGTTCTTCAGGGAGAGAAACTGGCACTTCTCCTACACTACCTGAATAGCCTTTCTAGTCAATTATGGTTCTCAGACCAGTCAACATGGTTCTGGTATGTTCCTGTTATTGAAGCCCTGGTAGAGATCTACTTTGACTCTGTATTGGCTTTATGCCATTTTTATTGCCTTCCTGAGATCAAACTGGGATTTCTTATAATTGTCCTTGCTGAGTTGAATGTTGCAGTCCGTGCCTTAAGCATGGCAAAGATATTACTGTTGACCCACCCATTAGCACAATAAAGGCTTCTTTCTGGCAACTCAACCATGCATATAATTTTAGTTCAAGCATCTTCTTATTGTGCTCCTTGAAACAACCACACCATATTTTTCTTTGTATTTCAAACAATTCTTCCGGCAGTTTTGGCTGAAATCTTTCTTGGTCTACCTGACCTTGGCTTGGCATAAAAAAAATCCACACATTTTCCACTTCTTAAGAAGTGATTGAACAGGATTGACTTGCATTTGCAAGGCTTTGGATATTGTTTTAGATCCTTTTCTAGATTTATGAAGTTCCATTACCTTGTTACGCAGGTCGTTTGACAATTCTTTTCTGTTCCCCATGGCTCATTATCTAGTTTACTAAGTGCATTCACGTGAGAGCTAACAATCTCATTGGCTATTAATACAGAGACACGCATTGCAATTTAAAAAGCCGCATGTCTGGAAAATTCACCTTTAATTGCCATTTTCACCTGTGTGTGTCAACTTGTGTGTCTGTAACAAGGCCAAACATTCAAGGGTATGTAACTTTTGACCAGGGCCATTTTGTTGATTTCAGTTATCACTATGATTTAAAAAGGAGCCAAACAACTATGAGATAAATGGCATTATATGATCACTATTCTTAAGCAAAATACAGTTGATTTTGCACGATCAGACATATTTTTGAAATCTATGCCAGGGTATGTATATTTATGAGCACTAATGTATATTTGTTTGATAGGGACAGTCAAGTACTATCCACTTCGAGGTCCTGTAAAACACCCTAGTTGCTATGGCGATATGTGGTGGTCATTGTCTTTCTGTAGGATGAAGCATGGTCCAATGTTAAAATACATTTTGTTTTGTATCAGACAAGATGTATACACTTCCAAAGAAGTATATTTTAATATTGTAAAAAAAAAATGCTATTAAGGCATGCTATATATTTATTTTAGAGGATTTGTGTACATGCTGGTTTGGTAAAATATTTAAACAGAGCTCCATTTCACAATTCAGGGCACCAAAAGAAATGGGACAGATTAATAAATATCCAAATCAAGCAGTTGTGGCATTTTGTTTGCATGCAATTCTGAGACACATTAAGCCCACCAGATGTTGACTTAGCAAGCTGAATAGATTTTCAAATGCATTTACCATAATTTACTGTTTGTAAACTCTGGCATATACACAGATTTAGAAAACATTTTAATACATGGGTGTGGCTAATACACGGTTTTACATTTTTCCACCGTTTCCACGGTAAAATAAGTATTTGGTCACCTACAAACAAGCAAGATTTCTGGCTCTTACAGACCTGTAACTTCTTCTTTAAGAGGCGCCTCTGTCCTCCACTCGTAAGCTGTATTAATGGCACCTGTTTGAACTTGTTATCAGTATAAAAGATACCTGTCCACAACCTCAAACAGTCACACTCCAAACTCCACTATGGCCAAGACCAAAGAGCTGTCAAAGGACACGAGGAACAAAATTGTAGACCTGCACCAGGCTGGGGAGACTGAATCTGCAATAGGTAAGCAGCTTGGTGTGAAGAAATCAACTGTGGGAGCAATTATAGGAAAATGGAAGACATACAAGACCACTGATAATCTCCCTTGATCCGGAGCTCCATGCAAGATCTCACCCCGTGGGGTCAAAATGATCACAAGAATGGTGAGCAAAAATCCCAGAACCACACGGGGGGACCTAGTGAATGACCTGCAGAGAGCTGGGACCAAAGTAACAAAGGCTACCATCAGTAACCCACTACGCCGCCAGGGACTCAAATCCTGCAGTGCCAGACGTGTCCCCCTGCTTAAGCCAGTACATGTCCAGGCCCGTCTGAGGTTTGCTAGAGAGCATTTGGATGATCCAGAAGAGGATTGGGAGAATGTCATATGGTCAGATGAAACCAAAATAGAACTTTTTGGTAAAAATTCAACTTGTCGTGTTTTGTAGGAGAAAGAATGCCGAGTTGCATCCAAAGAACACCATACCTACTGTGAAGCATGGGGGTGGAAACATCATGCTTTGGGGCTGTTTTTCTGCAAAGGGACCAGGACGACTGATCCGTGTAAAGGAAAGAATAAATGGGGCCATGTACCTTGAGATTTTGAGTGAAAACCTCCTTCCATCAGCAAGGGCATTGAAGATGAAACGTGGCTGGGTCGTTCAGCATGACAATGATCCCAAACACACCGCCCGGCAAGTGAAAGAGTGGCTTCGTAAGAAGCATTTCAAGGTCCTGGAGTGGCCTAGTCAGTCACCAGATCTCAACCCAACAGAAAATCTTTGGAGGGAGTTGAAAGTCTGTGTTGCCCAGCGACAGACTCAAAACATCACTGCTCTAGAGGAGATCTGCATGGAAGAATGGGCCAAAATACCAGCAAGTGTGTGAAAACCTTGTGAAGACTTACAGAAACGTTTGACCTCTGTCATTGCCAACAAAGGGTATATAACAAAGTATTGAGATTAACTTTTGTTATTGACCAAATACTCATTTTCCACCATAATTTACCAATACATTCATTAAAAATCCTACAATGTGATTTTTTATTTTGTCTCTCATAGTGGAAGTGTACCTATGATGAAAATTACAGGCCTCGTGTTTTTAAGTGGAAGAACTTGCACAATTGGTGGCTGACTACACTTTTTTGCCACACTGTATGAGGACTATTAAAAGTTTCACTATTTCCAAATGGAAAAAAACAACATAATCTAACTTTTTTACCCAGTTTTCCTTTCCCCCCCCAATTCCATGATGTCCAATTTGTCTTTTTTTAATGAAGGAACTCCCAGCAGACTTAAGACAGCTGATATTGATATGTGTATTCAAATTATAGTGTTGCTCTGGTTCTCACAATGTTTGCTCCACCAGGAAGTGTAGACTAGATCCCTTACAAGCTGGAAGGAACACATATTCGATTCGGCTCACAGGTGAACAATCCACCACAAGAAATTGCTATAGCATGATGAGACAAGCCAACTGTATTTAATTACTAACTCCCCCAAACCTGAACTGTGCCGGGTCTAGCAATGACACAGCTAACTGCTAAGAAGTGACAGAATCTATACTTTAACCACAGTATTGTTTTCGTTTTATTGTAAATCAAACCTTTAAAGTATGAAGTCAAAACAAAAAAAATGCTTCACCGTCCCAATAATTACAGAGGGCACTGTATATTTAAGCAGTAGTGCACAAGGAGACCTGGTATATGGCCAAAATAGAACAGCTAAGAGCTGTTCTTATGCACAATGCAACAGTCCCAGGAGACAGAACTTTGCTGTGGTACACTGGCAATAAACAACTAACAGCAGAGATCCCTTAGTGCTATTTTTAAATCAGTGAGCAACAGAATCAGAACTGTGCCAAGTAATGTGGTGCCATGTCCACGGTATACATTATAATACATAATAGCTTTTCACCAGTCAGAATTTAGTTTTTAAACCCCTCAGTTCATAAATATGTATACACACACGCACACTGTATATTTATCACTCATATGTCATTATCTTGCATTTGTATATACAGTGGTAATATGTAAACTTTGCGTATCTACAGTATGTTGTGTATTCTTTCTCTAAATGGTTTCTGTCACTAGCTGCACTATTACACAAAGTTAAATTCTGACTGTGTACATGTCAGTTAGTGAACATACGCTCCTCTGATATTGGACTGCAGGAATCTGGAAAGACTAAAAAGACAGAGGGAAGACAAAAGGAGAAAGACAGATGGACACTAAACAACTTACCCACAGTCTTGCTCAGCTTGTCAGGAGGAGTATTGAGCAGGATCTTTTGTAACATCACAGGTGGCACATGGACACATATCTGGCTGTCCCCATCCTTCACTGTCAGCAGAACTGGCCTGAGGTGAATAGAGGAAGTCAGTTAACGGACTCACAGTCTTGTAGCAGTGCCATATATGTTTTGTATTAGGCCTTGAAGGTAATATGGCCGCAACAACTCCAATTTTCTGTC
Organism: Esox niger; assembly: GCA_016801105.1. Taxonomy (NCBI): domain Eukaryota; kingdom Metazoa; phylum Chordata; class Actinopteri; order Esociformes; family Esocidae; genus Esox; species Esox niger. The sequence goes on along the minus strand of JACXGJ010010236.1, from coordinate 2,202 downwards.
TGGAAAGGAATCAGATTACAAACAGCAAACCCAAGCCCTTCAGCTACTGATGTGGAACTGGCACTGCCTAACATACTAAACCTGTTTTACTGCAAATTTCATTTACAATGGCCACTTCACCACACGCAATGGCCTGTTTAGAATTGACACAATCCCCTCTGTTGAAATTTGAGCTACACTGGCTGCTTAATTCCCTCTCTATATATGAAACTAGTTTATTTGATTAGTCTGAGAAGTGAACATGTTCACCAAGGTAATGGAAGTCAGTGAGTGAAGTATTATTGAGGACTCTGTATACACGCTATGTAATCCAATGTTGCTATGAGAGGCCCAGTGTTGTGGGACTGACCTGTAATAGCGTCTTATTCCTGTGTGGGGCAGGCAAGGGTAACAGGGACAGTAGATACCATTGTCATCAGTGTCCAGCTCGGCGGCACACCGGCCGCAACCCGTGAATGTGATATCACCAGACACAGTGTTGAGGATCCTTTCCAACGAAGTGTCGCTGTCTATCCGCTGCAGTGAATTCTGGGACGGGCTTCCTTGGAACTGGAACGCTGTGATGTGAACTCTCAGTTCCACATCGCCTTAGAAGAAAATAAGACAACAATGTAGGAGGTTAACACCTTCAATGTAGTTTGAGAACAGCCATTGTTTTCACTGGCCTTGCTACCTTGCTACTTTTAAATACAGAAATGCGTTTACAAACAAAACAAAAAATCTGGAAATTGTTCGTTCTAAATTATTAAGAAATATGACACAGAAAATAATTGATTGCATACGTTTCCACCCCCTTTGCTTTGACAAACCTGAATGAACTGTGGCGCAACTAAACTCAAACAAATACACCTGTGTGCAGTTACGATAAATAAGTCCAGACCTCAATCCAATTGAGAATACATGGAAAGTTGGAAACTGCTGTTCCCAAAAGATCCCTGTCCAACTTTATGGAGGTTGGTAAATTTAGCAAATAGGAATGGGCAAGAATGGCTTTGTCCAGTTATGCAAATCTGTCAGAGACCAAACTCATAGCCATACTCGCTGTGAGAGGTGTCTACCAAATATTGACTTTTGAACAATTTGCTCATTTTATATTTCACATTTGACATTATAAACTTTTGCGTTAATCGGTGGCAAATAATCTTTATTCAATCCCTTTTGATGTCACATTGTAACAGTGCTTTGTGGGAATGTGTATACTTGAGGCACTGAATGGTAAAATGTCCTGCAGCTTACCGGTGTACTTCTGGGACAAGAGAGTGTGCAGGTCTATCTCCAGACTGCTGCTGGTATGTTTGGCTTGACCCGGCTTGTAGAACTCCAGTGCTCGCATATCATCAGGAAATATGGGCTCACAGGAACCCCAGGGCGTCGAGTGCAGCTCCAGGAGGCCTGACATCATATTCTCCCTCACCAGGAGAACCCGGAACTCCCACACTGCATCTACACAGGCCAGTGGGTGACAGCTCACTCACACTGCATAATCTAACAAGCTAGTAAACAGTTGGATTCAAGGGTTTTCAACTCGGAGCCTGGGGTACTGGAGTACTGCAAGCTTGTTTTCTATTCTACATGGTAGTTAATTGCATTCACCTAAAATTACAGTGTGGATTAGCGGCTGCTCCATGGCCAACCGGAAGGCCCTGCAGTGGGTGGTGAAAACCGCCCGGAACATTACTGGTGCCCAGGCATCGTTGACCGCCTGCACAAGCAGTTTCCGCACTGGGCACACGGGATCAACAGGGACCTTTCACTTCCATGTCACCAACGAATTGATTGACTGTTTGTTCCTGTACCATCGGGCTCAGGAACTGTTTCTTTCCATCTACTGTAACCCTGCTGAACTCTGAAGTCATCCATCAGTAACCGTACTCCCCCCACCTCTCAGGGACCTTGTTGCACTACTCCCTTTGTACTACAAGACTCTGACACTGCCCTGCAAGGTGTGATAATGGAAGTTTTCAGTTTTTACAGGTATAAGTCTACCTCGGGAACCTCACTGCTGTAGGATCTGAGCATTAACAACTACAATATGAATGTATGGTTCATTAGAAGTTATTGTGCCTAGATGTTGAGAATAACAGACAGTTAAGATTCGGCCTGTTGGGCTCTGGTAACAACAGGAATGTATGCATAGACCATTTGGTGTGGGGGTTAGGGTCTTGGCTTTGTTAGGTAAACACACCCCCCAAGGTATTTAAA